>CAUYQV010082549.1:0-35342 GCA_963574575.1 Galagoides demidoff
TGAGTTTTCTAAAACTGCTTAGGATAGTTGGGTTATACCAAGGCTATTCCAGACAAGAATAGTGCCTGCATACTTTAACACTCACCACATGCGCTGCACAGCTGATGTGCCTTAAGTCACTGGATACAATAACTGTACAGGTATGTACTATCTATATTTCTATTTCACAGATAGAGAAAGCATGATTCAGAAAGGTTAAGATATTTCCAAAGGTAACCTACTAATAGCAGGTTCAGGATTCATTCTAAATCATCTGAAATCTGTGTCATTTATTAAAAGGCATAAAGAATGTGCCAAAAAATGAAACTAGGTCCTTCTCTCTCACCATATACAAAAATCAAATGAAAATGGATTAAAGATTCAAATCTGAAACTATAGTCTAAATAACATGACATTGGTCTGGGCTTCTTGAGTAATACCCCCAACGCACAGGCAACCAAAGCAAAACTGGACACGAGACCAGATCAAGCTAAAGTGCGGTGGCACAGCAAAGAAAACAATCAACAAAATAAAGAGACAACACACAGAACAGGAGAAAACATTTGCAAACTACCTGGCTGACAGGGATTAACAACTAGAATATACAAAGAGCTCTAGCAACTCAATAGGAAAAAAAAATCAAACCAATTAAAAAAATGGGCAAAGGAGCTAAATAGACATTTCTCAAAAGACGACATATGAATGGCTAAGAGGTGTATGAAAAAATGCTCAACATCATTAGTCATCAGAGAAATGCAAATCAAAGCTGTAATGGGATATCATCTCCTCCCAGTCAAAATGGCTTTTATCAAAAAGACAGGCAATAACAAAAGCTGGCAAGGATATAGACAAAGGGGAACCCTCATAACACAGTTGGTGGGAATGCGAATTACTGCAACCACTATGGAGGGCAGAATGGAGGTTCCTCAAAAAACTAAAGCTAGAACTACCATAAGATTCATGATTCTCCAGCTGGATACATACCCAAAGGACAGGAATTCAGTATGATACCTGCACTCCCATGTTTACTGCAGCACTATTCATAACAGCCAAGATTTGGAATCAACCTAAGTGTCCACCAGTGGCTGAATGGATAAAGAACTTGTGATACATATGCGGTGGAATATCATAGAGCCACAAAAGGAAAGAAATCCTGCCATGTGCAATAACATGGATGGATCTGGAGAAGATTACGTTAAATGAAATAAGCCAAGCACAGAAAGACAAATCCCACGTGTTCTCATTCATATATGGAGAAAGAGAGTAGAATGAGGTTGGGAAGAGTATCAGGAAGAGAAAGGATAAAGTGTGAATTGTTAATGGGTGCAAAATACAGTTATATAGTTAGACAAAATGAACAATATATGATAGCAAAACAAAGCAACTATGATCAACAGTAAGTTAGACTATATAGAACTGGAAGGTTCTTAATACAAAGAAATGACCCCCCAATTACTCTCATGAGGTTAGTCCACATTGACATCACATGTGCCTCCTAAAGGTATACAACTACAGTAGAACCTTTGTAAGTGACCACCCAAGGGACTGTAACAAAGTGGTCAACATAAGGAACCAGGCCTGCTGTACTGATATGTACATGAGGGGTGCATATCCTGTTTATGAAAATTTGGTGAACTTAAGGAGGCGGTCATCTATGGAGGTGCTACTGTATTAAGTACCTATAATAATTAAAAATAAAAAATAGAAAAGGCAGGAAGAATTCTTAGCCAAATTATTACATCTGTGCCATCCCCAAGTTATCAATTTGGATAACTTCTGCATTGCAGAAGAACACCTTGGCTGGATCTTGCACCATGTTTTTCTGGGTAAACAAAGGTACATAATTGGTAGGGTTTCTAGGCTAGCCCATAGAAGCCTCTTTACCCTGCAAAAAGCCTATTATCAGTTAGAATAATGTGGCTCTCGTTCATTACTTGGAAGGAGAAAGACAAACAAGGAAAGGAAATCAGAAGTTACTAGGACAGTGGTTCTCAACCTTCCTAATGCCACAGGTTGAGAACCTCTGTATTAGAAGAAGCATTTGTGTTTACATTTCTTACTTTCCCAACATACAGTGATAAGCCTTCCATTAGACAAGACTGGCTACACTTGGGATGTTTGCTTTCATACCTAGTCTTGTTGTCTTTTTCTCCCCCCAAACACTCACCTGTATTTTCAATAATTCCACACATTTACGTAATTTCCCAAACACATTTGAACCTGTATACTTCTCAGGACCAAAACTGTACTGCTGAATCCAATTACAACCTTGTGAAAATAGCAGTTTTTCAGGAAGCTTGAAAAGGAAGTAGATGCCAACAATGATTAGTATCTTAACATTTATAACACACAATTGGAAATATAGCACAGCACACGGTCTTATCTTCTTTAGCAAGCTTCATTTAAAAAGACTGCAACAACAGCTAAGTAAAAATCATATAGTCTTTTTTTGATTTGTGGATAATATTTTTTTTTGAGACAGAGTCTCGAGGTGGCACCCTGGTAGAGTGCTGTGGCATCACAGCTCACAGCAACCTCCAACTCCTGGGCTTAGGCAATTCTCTTGCCTCAGCCTCCCAAGTAACTGGAACTACAGGCGCCCACCACAAGGCCTGGCTATTTTGTTGCTGTTGTTGTTGCAGTTGTCATTGTTTTAGCTGGCCCAGGCCGAGTTCGAACCATCAGCCTTGGTGTATGTAGCCGGCACCCTACCCACTGAGCTATGGGTGCCACCTTGTGGAAAATTCTTTAGATCATATTCATCATAATTCCACAATTATGAAGAAACCTAAATAAAAAATTATGTCCACAGAAAAAGTCTTTTTGGATAAAATACTTACCAAACATCACAGATGTAGCCCTTTGGATATTATTTTCAACCAGATGATGTTAGGGCAGTATAATACTTCAGGGGAATAGGTGGATTTTAGAATGATGCCCTCTGGGGTTCAAATCTAGCTGCCACTCACCAGCTGGGAGATTACTTAACCAGCATGGATTATTTCATCTGTCAGCCCTATCCTCCACTATAAATTAAGGGTAATGTTGTCCATTTCTAGAGCTTTTATTAGGAGTAAGAAAGATTGTGGTGTATATGAGAACCTCACCCCTTGTAGGTATCTAATATGTTTTCCCACCCACTCAGCTTGTTGAGCCCAGGGTCTTTGTTGTATGTTTGTATCTCTGTTCTCAGCAACAGCATCAGTGCTGGTACACTGTGCCCACTTGATAAGCATTTGCTAGATAAAAGGGAACTCATATAAACAAGTTTAAATAAAAGCTGTTCAGGAAATAGAACACGTGTACCTATACACGCACACACACAGTACATGTGCTTTATATTTCTTTGATTCTCCAGTCTTAAATTTACATCATGCATAGTGCATTCAAAATAAAAATTCAGGTTACTCATTAAGAATTTACTACCTTACATTAAGAAAATAAGAAAACAAGCCACAAACTTGGAGGAAATAGTTGCAAATTACATACCTGATAAGGCTCTACATTCTGAATATACATGAATAAAGAACTCTCAAAGCTCATAATTAAAAAAAAATAGCAACTCAATAAAAAATGGGCAGACATTTAAATAGACACTTATCCAAGAAGATAATATCAATGGCATATAAGCACACTAAAAGATGTTCAACATCTTTACTTATTAGGAATGCAAACTAAAAGCACAATGATAGTAGTTCACACCTACTAGAAAGTCTAAAACCAAAAAACCTGATAATACCAAGTGCTGGTAGAATGTGGAACAACTGAACTCTTCTACATTGCTGGTCAAAATGCAAAACAGCTGTACCACTCTGAAAAACAGCACATAATTGGGCAATCTCTCTCCTAAGTATTTACTCAGAAGAAATAAAAATTAACGTTCATACAAAATCCTATCTGGGAATATTTATAACAGCTTTATTCATAGCAGCCCCAAACTGGAAACAATCCAGATGTCCTTCAACATTCTACGTGAATAAACAAACTATTATATTCATGTAAAGGAATACCACTCAACAATAAAGAGGACAAACCACTGATTCACAGATGAATTCAGGAATGAATTTCAAATACATTATACTAAGTTGAGGAAGGCAGATTCAAAAAGCTACATAGTGAATGATTCCATCTATATGATATTTTAGAAAATATAAAATTATATTATATTTTATAATTATAGGGATAGAAAACATATCAGTGATTGCCAGGGGCTGAGGGTGGGAGAAGGACTGACTACAGAAGTTTACCAGAGAATGTTTTGGGTAGTGGTTGCATACTGCACACATTTGTTAAAACTCATATAATTAGAGAGTGAAAAAGTGAATTTAACTAGATTACCTTACTTACAAAAGACAGAGGCCTCTCAAGACAAAATGGTGGCATTAAAAACAAACAACACCCAGAAGACTATCTTTCTGAGATGGCTTATTTGCAAACTGACATGAAAGATAGAGGACTGGGACAAATGGCCTCTCAAAGTTTCTTCAGTCTCGTGACCTCCTGAGCACAAAGACCAGAAGTTTCTGACTTGCAGTACTCATCAGTGTGACATCTCCTGAGTCTCCAGTGTGAAGACATACCTTAACAATGTCTTTTTCCTTCATCCACGATGGAAAAGAGATGCCTCGGCTGAATATCTGAAATAACACCGATCTTAGAGCATCATAGTTATCTCTTTTGACTTGCCGAACACATTTAATATGATGCCGCCAGAACAGCTCCTCATAAGCCTATCAGCACAAAAAGACAAAGATGTTTCTTAATTGTATGCATTGTAGTTTCAGTGAGGTACTCCTCCCAATTGTAGTGGATGACAGAAACAATGATAAATTATGAATACAATCACATGTAATTTTATTTAATTTTTTTTTTGAGACAGAGTCTCATTATGGCACCTTTGGTAGAGTGCCGTAGTGTCACAGCTCACAGCAACTTCCATCTCTTGGGCTCAAGCGATTTTCTTGCCTCAGCCTCCCAGGTAGCTGAGACTACAGGTGCCCACCACAATGCCCGTCTATTTGTTATTGCAGTTGTCATTGTTGGTTAGCTGGCGTGGGCCGGGCTCAAACCCGCCAGCCTCGATGTATGTGGCTGGTGCCGTAACCACTGTACAACAGGGGCTAAGCCAATCACATGCAATTTTAAAGTGACTCTCATGTACACCAGATCTGTGACATGGTATTTTAGATGATAAATCCTGGATGGACTGACCAGCACCAGGGCTGGTAACTTTGGGCAGATAATGGATGCAACCTAAACAACAGTGAAAAATGAAAAATACTATATACTTTTAAGACCACATTAAGGAGTTAAATATACTCTCCCACACAAAACCATTTTTTTTAACTTTTGCTAGTGATAAGATTAGGCAGCACTGCTGGGAATATTTACCATGATTAGTCCAATGGAAAATTCTAAAAATCCTAAAAATATTTTTATGTCAGGGTACCCGACCCCATCAAAGATGGTCTCCACCGCATATGCAGATGTTTAACAGGCACGAGAGAGCCAAAAAAACACAAGGCTCAAGCTTCCTGAAATTGTAGGCCAAATCTACCTAAGTCCTCAAAGGCACAATCTCTAGGTCAGTGGTTCTCAACCTTCCTAATGCTGTGGTCCTTTAACCCAGTTCCTGTGGGTCTCGACCCACAGTTTGAGAACTGCTGCTCTAGGTCAAAGGCCCAAAGGCAATGTCTAGCACCTGTTTGGCTTCTGAATTAAAGCCACAGTTCTTAGTTGCTTCACATTTTGGTGTTGATGTGTGGATGTAGTAAAGCAGAATGAAATGCTTCCTGATTTTGACAAATTCTGTCTTCCACAGCCACTGTGAACAGACACACCTTCCTCATCAGCTTGGCATGAGGCGTTTCTCCTTTCCATTCTTTTGCACAATAACTGAGTAAATCAACTTCTGCCTCCACACTGAGGTTCCCTGGACCAAATCAAAAATAAAAGGCAGTTAATTTTCCCTTTCCTCACCCTTACTGAGCTCTCTCTGAGCCCTCTCTTTGAGACTCTTTAAATAAATACATGAATGAAAATATTTACTTTTGAATTTTCTCTGCAGATATCCAATCCACCTGAAAGATAAAAGGAATGACAATATCAAAATTCTGCTTTAGATAGCAAGCATGTATTTAAAATTCAATGATACTATGACCTACCATTTCAGCCGATGCCCTAAATATAAATGCAGGCTCTTGAAGTAGCAGAGGGTGGTCACTAGAAATGAAATGGCCAATATCACAGAAGCCTTTGCTATTCTCCAGACAGTATCTAAGGCTTGGCTTGTAAGTAGTGTCCAGTAGTGAACCTGGTCACTTCCTACAAAGATTACAAAAAAGAAAAAAGAAGAAAAAAAGTTCATCATAAATATACAAGTCTGTTTTGTTTAAAAGAAAAAAATATATAGATTGGATAATTTTACCTGCAAAGCATCTACCATTGATTTACATAAATATTTTTAAAGTATTCAAAGATGCAATCCGAAACTTAAAGAACACTCAGTTTTCCCATAGTCAGTGTTACATATAACATCTTTGTTCCACAAAATTAAGGGGGACAAATAAAAACAAAGACTGTTGGCTCTAGAAACTCTCAGACCTAAATTCAAAAATCTGCTTCTACCACTTTATCTAGCTGTGTGTCTATGTCGACCTAATTCCTCTTCTCCCAAATTTTCCTGACTGTAAAATGGGGTTAAAACTGGGGTTGAAAAGAAAAAGATAAAATGAAACTTTTAAGCACCAGCACAGTGCCTGGCACATACTTGGTGCTTGCTGAATTACTATAGAATCCACACACACTTACAGGGGTTCAATTCAGCCTCCTTGTACACCACAATCAAACCAGGTGACCTCTATTGATGCCTCCACTACCCACTTCTGTGGTTTTTGTAGTTTTGAATCATTACAGCTGTAACATATGGCATCACTTTTGCAGCACAGAATGAGCATCTCAGGCAGCAGGAACATAGACATTTACAGAAAGAAGACCACTTAAAAACCAGAGATAGATTAGAGATGCTGCTTATGACATGTAATGTGATTCTTCATTTGACAAGAGATAAAACTAACAGGCCTAAAGAGCTCAAATGGTGCACTTGTAATATTTTGTTATGTTCAGTAGATTCCTCATTACGTTATGTTTAGGCATATAGAATGCTGAAGTACAAATGAGGAAGAGAACCTTTGAATAATGGCCAGACCTCCTGGGATCCACTGCAAAATAATTTCCTCCCTGGCGCACAATTTAGTAAAATTGCAAAAATCACTACAGTAAAATCTTCATCAGTGTAGTATCTACAATTTTAGCATTTTTTGACCATCTGAATGTTTGATGTGCATTTACACTCTCAAAAAAGAATTTGGCATCCAATAAAAAATGCATCCACAATTACTTAAAAGGACATTTTCAAAAACAGATGCTTATCTGTTTAGAATAACTGATTTGCTATTCAAATCATTATGTATTTACCCCTATCCAGACATGTGGTAAAATTTCTTAGGAATGTTTAAAAACATAAAGCTATACTCACTTTCTATCTGTAATTTAGATTCAGACTGATTTCCCAACTCTGAAAATTCCAACATGTTCAAATATTTTTAGTAAATACTTAAATTCATAGAAGACTTAAACTGTCTATGTGATATACAATTTCTTTCATTGTAGCTATAGTTTTTTTTTAGAACAATGGAATATAACATGCTTTTACATTTTCCATCATAAAGTCGGACATTTTTTCACATCTGTACTGAACATACAAGTCTACATTAATCTTTTTAAGGAATGAAAAATATTTTAGCACAGATTGTCCTGTACATAAGCACTGACTTACTGACAAGCATCTGATTTCCAATTTCTGTCTTTAATAAAAAACGTCAAAGAGCGTGCACATTTCTAGTTTTGACAGGTGTTGCCTCAGTACCTTCCAAAACAACTGTGGACTTACGCTCCCACCACCTATTCCCTTAAACCCCTATGCTGGCTGATTTTGTTACAGAGGAACCAGGTTCACAGGCTTTGATTACTATTTATACCTTATGGCTCTACTTTACTTAATAGAGATGCTTTCAATTTCTTGCTTTGAGAATCCTTGGGACTAGGATTCTCCTGTCTATAGTGGCCACTCATATCTCTTTTTTTTGAAGGGCCTTTACTAGAGCATCTACCTATTTCCCACAGGGTGGTACTTGAGCGTGAATGTGTGTGCACGCGCGCGCAGTCAGGGAGGAATTACAGTCACTGAACTGGGGACTGGATGCTGCCCCCGTTCATGGGCAAGTGCTTAATTCATCACAGACTCCATCTAACCTGCTGCATTTGTGTAAATTACCAGGCAGGCCCGCAAGGAATCTAACATAAGCCACCAGAACCAAGGCCATTTCTTGTGAGCACAGGGCCTCCCCTGCAGCTGCCCAGGCCTCCACCTGTTACAGGTGACAACCTTCCCCACTCACACACACTCTTTCCTAGCATCTTACCCTCATCCACACTGGAAAGTATATTATGAGGTCTCATGGCCGCCAGTCCTCAGTACTAAAGGGTGCAGAGACCCCAACCTGTACAAGCAGAAGCAATGTTCAGTAGTTAATACATCCTTGAGGAATCACATCAGGACCTCCTGAAATCAACAATATGAATATCTGAAACTAAAATCTGATTTGTGATCACTTTATCTATCTATGGCAGAGGAGACTGCTGGCTAGAGCAACAAAAATTTTAAAAAGGGCACCTTTTCTTGAAGTAAAATTCTACTTGGTTTTTTTCCCCCATTCTCTACAATATATCAAAGCTAAAGTAATTTGAACTTTAAAACAGGAAACTGAAGAAAAAAGAAAAAAAAAACCACCACCAAAACCCTGAAAACAAAACTAAAAGACCCTGAAGAGCCGGAAACCAGGTACAGCAGTTGTACTCCAGGACCTGTGGGCTCCCAGCGCCTGGACATCAGTCTCCTCTCAGGGACACTCTGCAGCATCTGGCCCCCCCACAAACTTCCAGTGCAGTTCCAGTCCAGGATAGCTCATCTCTGCGACCTCTACGTCCCCAGGAGCTGGCTGCACAGGCCCCAGCCATGGCAGCTACTTCCTCTCCCGGTCTTACTCATGGCACCTAGTGCTCGCTCTGCACATGGACACCATCAACTGCCTCTAGCCTGTTGACCCTCCCTGCACACCAGGGGCTACTGACAGAGCTGGAGGAGGCTAGCAAGACTGAGCTCCTAGGACACAAAAGGCAATTTAATTCAGATATGTAAAATAGCGAAGCACAAAACATACACATACAGTGAAATCACTTTGCTATAAAAAAGGTAAAATTTAATAAATACATCACCTATTTCTATCTACTTCGATGCTGTACTATGATTATTTGCTGGGAGATGGAAAAGAGTGGTGGAGAGAGACTGGAGGATCAGGGAGTAGCAGGAGAGATGGGAAGAGATGGGGTGAGGTGAGCATGCAGAGGGCGCTGCATTTCTGCGGTGTCATGGAAACCTGTTCCCTTTGAAAACAGAATGTGACTTTTGGGTAATTCTAACCAAGTGCAGAAAGTACCACACAGAGAGTAAACTGAAGCCAAATGGCAGGATAGCCACAGGCCAGAAAGGCATTCCTCCCCCAATGGTCTCCTCCACCATCCCTCACTTCATCCTCTCCATTCTTCCTACCTGGGCTGGGCGCTGGGCAGGGAGGTGGTGGAGTGAGATGACACACTCTCTCCCTCAGGGACCCCTGTCTGGTGGGGCACGACACCCTCCTGGGAGGAAAGGCCGCTGGTCTGCTGGTCCAGGCAGACACAGCCATGATGTGCACTCCCCAGGGCGAGCACATCCTGGGGCCCAGGTGGCAGCGGGCTGGCCTCCCTTCCCCAGCAGGTCACCTATCTCAGGTTTTAGTTTCCCCTTAGGCCTTGGTGTAGCTTTGGGGAACAGTTGGGAGCTTTTAGTGTGGGAATTGATGGCTTAATTTGGAGAAATTTGGAGGCTTGAGAATAAAGCAAAGTAGTACATATTAGTCTAATAAATTAAGTGCTACACAAACAAAAGGAAAAACACACATAACATCCTGGTGGGCTGTCAAGGTTCTAAGCAATTTGGAGCATGTGGAGTCTCAAAAGACTTCTAGAACGCAGCGTAGCACTCTGAAAGACAGAGTTTACACTTGCTTCTTGCAAAATCATAGGTTCATTGTTTATATAACAGTGATGGGGGAAAATATTCAGCAAAAAAATACCCTCTTAATAAATCCTTGAAATTGTAAAGTCAAAAGACTTTCTAAACTCTTAAATTTCAGGTATTAGTTACGTTCAATTAAGAAATGAGTCTTCTACTTAGTAAAGTACAAAAACAAGTAGAAGATCAGTATCACTGAGGAAGAGAACCACTAAGAGAAAGATTTTATCTTGAAAGTCATGACCAGTAAGACATTTAACTATAGCCTGTCATGCAACCTGCTTACACTGTTAGCACAATCCCCGCAGGATAGGGCATGCTTCACTCCAGGCTCCTATTAAACTGAAAGTATCAATAAATCCAACAGGAAACTATACTTGATTAAACACTGAAGATTCTGTATGTGTGCTTATAATAACATCATAGCTCAGGGTTTTTTTGTTTTTTTTTTTTTTACATTTGATAGGGAACATCTTATAGGAGTATTAACTGCAACCCATCTTTTAAAAGGGAAATTTAATTTTCAGTGGTTCTCAACCTTCCTAATGCCACGGCCCTTTAATGCAGTTCCTGTGGGTAACGACCCACAGGTTGAGAACCGCTATTCTGGTTGTATGTGGTGTTTTTAAAAGACACCTAACTATTAAAAAATAAATAAAATCTGTAGGTGGAATAAGCTACTATAGAAGAGAAAAAGTTGTAATTTCTTCTCTGGGAAATACTTTATCCAACTGCATAGGCCTCCCTGGTCTGGCAGAGATAACTGGTTGGGGAAAAGCAGCAATATTCTGCCATGTTCTAGTTGTAGGACTTGTATCCTTGATAACTCCTAAAAGTCTCCCGAATGGGAGACATGCTGATAACACAGGGGTGGAACAAAATTAAACAAAGAAGCACTCTCCAGATGTAAACCAGGCAGGTGAGCGTCTGCTACATCTCCCCAAATCTGTCATCCACCCAGGGCGTACAGAACTCTCAGCTAGGAATTCACCCCTTCTGGTGGGCGCCCATTTCCCTTTTTGCTATGTTTCCCTCTTTACTGGTCAAATTCTACCATTTTTCTATGAGCACAGATTAAGCTTCTCCTGTGGGCCACTGTGCCAAGAGCTGATGATACAATTATAAACAGGACAGACTGGACCCTCCCGGCCTGGCCCTCATAGTAGGAATGGAGTACCAAAAAGGAAAGCCCCAAAGGGAAAGACAGCCGCTCCATGGGCAGTGGAACACAGGAATCCCACCCAGACCAGGTCGGGGAGGCTTCCCTCAGTTGCCGGTCAGGAGCTCCCAAGGGAAGGAAAATTTGGGGAGACTAGGGAGGCCTGCACGTCCCATTCCAGAGGCCTGTGTTTAACAGAAAAGTGAGGAAGGCCCCGAAGGGTTTTATACTGCAGTCATTTTCAACTGGTATACCATGACACTCAGGTGTGCCTTGAAAATTTTTAAGACCATTAATCAAATTATTTTCAAAAGACATTCAAAGTGGTGGCTCATACCTATAATCCTAACACTCTGCAGGCTGAGGTGGGCAGACTGCTTGAGCTCAGGAGTTTGAGACCAGCCTGAGCAACAGTGAGACCCTGCTTCTACTAAAAATAGAAAAACTAGCCAGGTGTTGTAGCAGGTTCCTATAGTCTCAGCTACTCAGGAAGCTGAGGCAAGAGAATCTCTTGAGCCTGAGAGTTTGAAGTTGCTGTGAGCTGTGACACCATGTACTCTAGTGAGGATGACATAGTGACACTCTGTCAAAAAAAAAAAAAGGTCAAAACACAGTAAGCATAGGCCGCCTCCGTCGTCACTGCCACTGTTGCCACCATCCAAGTCGGAGTCCTGGGCTCAGCAGTGCTCAGCCGCAGCCAGGGTGGCACCCTGGGACTTGGCAGTGGAGCCCAGGGCTGGGCGAGAGTGGGTGACAGGTCTGGCCTCGCTGGGAGGCCCGAGCCTGCAGGTGTCCCAGTCCAGTGCCACAATTTAAAAAACAAAAACACAGTAAGTATATTCCTTAACTCTTTTTTTTTGATCAACATAATTTAAGTGTGCTGCAGAAGTTTAACTATAGGTTCAAGTGTGCTGTGAGACAGAAAAGGTTGAAAAACAGTTTTACCAGTCACAGCCCAGAGGAGGAGGGATCAGGGCCTCACTCCACTGATGGGTTTTTTGCATATTTGGTCATTCAGGACAACAGAACATACAAAAACAAAACAGCAGTGCACTCAGTCTTTGATCCCCCCCGCCATGCGACTATTTTTTTTTTTTAAGAGACAGAGTCTCACTTTATAGCCCTCGGTGGAGTGCCGTTGCGTCACAGCTCACAGCAACCTCCAGCTCCTGGGCTTAGGCAATTCTCTTGCCTTAGCCTTCCAAGTGGCTGGGACTACAGGCGCCGCCACAACCCCTGGCTATTTTTTTGTTGCAGTTTGGCTGGGGCAGGTTCGAACCCACCACCCTTGGTATACGGGGCCGGGCCCTACTCACTGAGCACAGGTGCCACCCATGGTATGTGACTATTAAGCAAGAGTTTGATGTGATCAGATCTGTGGCCACACTTGAACCTATAGCTTGCTGTCATGATTCCCTTTGCATATGACAACTTTTTAAATTTTTCATGAAATCAAAGAATATTTTGAGCAGCAGGGGCTGGAATTCTAGTTGTTCTCCAAGGCCTCCCCCAGTTCCCTCAACACTTTATCCCCACAACTATTTTCCCACTAGCCTGCGCCCACCTCCAAGGTGAGTGCTGAGTCTTAATTCACTGTGGCTCTGGTCCTCTGATGAGCACACCTGATTTTTGAAGTGAAGAAATTGAAGCTCAGAGAAAACTAGAGAATCTGAACTTGAACCCCATGTTCTGTATTAAAGGTCAGTGAACTTTGAAACTACTATACATACTACCTTCCCCTAAATAATTCTCCTCCAAGAATGAAAATGATCAAAACCACATCTATCATTTGATAGACAAAAAATCTATCAATTCTACTTCACATCTTTTTCTCCTCTTAGGTTAGACCATTGGTTTCCCAATTTCTCAACCAATCCCCACATGATATGGTTTGGGGGTCAATTCATTGCCCAGATGACTCTCTCTGAACTCATTCCGCATGGAAAATAGGGCCACAGGTCAGAACACAATGTCCTGGGTGTGATCCCACCAGGACAGATTTCAAGAAAGTGACCACCTTCTTCTTTCTAGATCAGGAGTCAGCCAGTTTTCTTTGAAGGGTCAGACAGCACTTATTTCAAGCTTCCTCAGACATGGGTCTTCATCCCAACTTCCCCCTCTGCCCTCACACAGGGAAAGCAGCACAGATAATACATAGACACTGAAATTGGAATTTCATCTAATTTTCACACATCAGGAAACAGATTTTCTCTTTTTGATCTTTTTTTCCCAAACATTTAAAAATTAAAAACCACTCTTAGGCCATATAAAAACAAACATTAGGCCACATCTGGGGCATGGATAACACTTACCAAACCCTGTTTTATACGATACGTTCTAACGAATGTGTCTTGTATTACATAGCTGCAAACACACAAAACCCCCCAAAGCCAAAGCTTCACTTTCAGCCCACTGTCAAGTTAAAGCCCTTTGGACCTGTGCTGGGGTTTGTCTCCCCAACTTCTGAAGGAGGGAGAGGGACCTAGCTTTCACTTCTCCATCTTCAAGCTTCAGAGTGATGGAGGCTTCCTGAGCTGGGGTGCTGGCTCCACACCTGCTCTTCTACTCCTTCCTGTAGGTGAGAGACCGAATATCCTGGAACACTTAGCTCAGCCTCTCCCCTTCTTTCCCTGGGCCTGCTCTCTCCTGGTGCATTAGGGGAGTTTGGCTTGGGCATTGTTGGCAAGCCCATCAGGCCACACAACTAAGATATGTGGATTTGATCAGTCATTGAGCTGACTCTAAAATTTTTTTAAATCCCTGACTCCCACGTCTACATTTCAGTTCACAACGTGGGAACTGGTAATCCAGACCACGTGTGCAAGTTCTGTGCTTTTTTAGGCCCCATCAGGCCTGATACTCCTCTCCACAGGATCTCATGCTAACATTTGGGCTCACTGCTTTAACCTGCCAAGGCGCCGTGGCACACATTCTCACTCCACTCCCAGGTCTGTAATGTTAGACCTCTGCTTCCTGATGCATATCGTTTATGCACATGTTGACTAAAGATTCACCCCAAGACAAGCCACTCTTCTCTTACACCCTGGAGGTCATTTTTCCTTTAATCAGAATCATCTGGGCACTATTGCCAATAGTTATACTCATTCTGTTGGCCTCCCTCCTCCAATTCTGTTTTCCACTCTGTAGCCAGTGTGGGTTTGTTTGTTTTTAATGGATGTGTCATCTCCTACTTAAAAATCTTCCCAGGTGGTGCCTGTGGCTCAGAGGAGTAGGGCACTGGCCCTATATGCCAGAGGTAGTGGGTTCAAACTCAGCCCTGGCCAAAAACTGCAAAAAAAAAAAAAAAAAGAAAAAGAAAAACAAATCTTCCCATGGCTTTTCTTATTTGCAGGTAAGACCTACATCCTGGAAATCACTGATGTTGACCTGAAAGGCCTGTACCAAGGTGTGAGAAAGGTAAAAAGAGGTCCTCATCCATGGTAGGTTCCTAGCCCGAAGATGGTTCTTCTGTAACCAAGGTTATTAGTGCCAGTTAGTTCTACAAGTCAAGGCTTAACTGTAACCTCCCTCCCACCCACCCACTGGGACCAAATAAAAAGTCTAGACTGGCCCCCATGGGTTCAGTGTGATCTTGCTGATGGGGCCCCACTGCAGAAGCCTCCCCAAGTCTTGTACTTCTCCTCTCATGGACCTAGGTACTTTTACATACGCCTGTGGGTGTGCTCTCCCAAAAAGAAACCAAAAACTCATTTAACTTATAGAGCATTGCTACTCAGTCTTTGGAGCAGCAACATCAGTAGCACCTGGAGACTTCTTAGAACTACAGATTCTCAAACCCCATGGAAGCAGACTCTGTGTTCTGTCAAGATTCCCCAGTGACTTGTATGCACACTGACAGTTGAGAGGTGCTGTTACACAGCAGAGAATCACCTGGCCCTGGCTCCACCTGTGAATATTCTGATTTATTGGACTAGTGCCTAGGTATCAGGTATCTGTCTTTTTGTTGTTGTTGTTGGGGATTCATTGAGGGTACAAAGAACCAGGTTACACTGATTGCATTTGTTAGGTAAAGTCCCTGTGGTTCCAACATTGCCAGTGTTGAGAAATTCTGCTATAGAGTAAGGGCACCCTGTTTCCTTGGCCATTTCTGGTATCTCAAATATATTACCAGATGCCAATTGATTTCCAAAGTTACCATTAGGAGAAATCAGGCCAGATAAAGAAAAATCTCATTGGTCAAGTATTCCAACTAACTGCAAGTAAGAGTTGCTTCTGTTTCATGTCCCTTTCCTTCTGGCCAGCACGAGGGCCTATTTTAACAAGTCAATTGTTATTTTTCTATGGAGGAAGCTATGTGTGTCTAAAAAAGAAGTTTTTTGAAATCAAGAATGAAGAAAGAAACCTGACCATTAACCTGGCCTCTAGGGTGGGTGGTCAATCCCTCCTGGTTTGCTTGGGACTATCCCAGTTTTAGCACTGCAAGCTCCACATTGGGGCGCATTCCCTGAGTCCCAGGCAAGCAGGGATGGCCGGTCACCCACCCCAGTGTCCCTAGTGGTCTGAGCCACACCCCTCCCTCTTCCGTCACCTCTTCCTCATGCTCCAAAGGGACAAGCTTCCTTCAGTGCTTAGAGCTCACTCCTGCCTCCTCGTCTTGCTCTGCTCATGCTCTTCCTTCTGTCCGGAACATTCTTCCTTCCACCCGGGGCCTAGTTCATTCCCCTCATTCCCCAGCTCTCAGCTCAAACGTCACTTCTCTGACCATTCCCAACCCCCAGGCTGAGCAAATCCTCATCTTCCTCTTTCATAAGCACACAGAGTCCTCTTTACAGCACTTGTCATGGTTTATACAACTTGGATTTGTGTTTGATTAGCGTCTGTCTCCCTTGCAGACAGTGAGCATCTTAAGCACTGAGGCTGTGTCTGCTTCCCCTCTGCTTTCTTGGTGCCTAGGCACACAGAAGACAGTTGATACATATCTGCTAAAGGAATGAAAGGAAGCCACATATTCAGATCCAGTCCATGTGTCTTGTGACAGAGACAGCAGCTTCCCCCAGCGTCCATTCTCTTCTCTTTCCATAAAGACTGAATCTGGACTTTCAGCTGGGCATGTCGCTACTCAGAATAAAGAAAAGTAGTTCCATCCTCCCTGGTGCTGGGTACAGCCATGTGAGTGTAATCTAGCCCAGCACTGGAATGTGCACTTTTCAGAAGGGCAGAGGAGAAAGGGTGTGTTCTTTGACCTGCGTCCTCCAGACTAGCTGCAGTGTAACTGTGATGACCAATGCTCCAGCACTCATCTTGTAGCAGAGAGTGACAGTGGCCTGGAAGCTGTGCATATGGACAAATAAAGTGGACAGAGCTCATTCCCACCCTAGAGAGCTACCTCTCTTTGATGTGAGAGAAAGAAACTTTATTCACTTATCTGGAGTTGCTCTGTTATTCCACCACACCTAACCCAACTAACAGCCTCTATCCCCTTTTAACATATATACCAGAAATAACAAACCTCCAGTGCATTTTCTCTTCCCTTAATTGCATCCCTGTAAATATAAAGTGGGAAGTGAGAATGTGAAGTGGTTGCCTAGCAGGACAGTTTCAAGGTAGTGAAATAAGGAGGGAACTAAGGGAGGCAGGAACTCAAGGTCTGGTCCTCGAGAGCTGAGCCATTCTGGACCTCAGCTTCCTCCCCGGTTGAACAAACATAAAGAGGCCAGGCCATTAACTGCCATTTGCCTTCATTTTCCAAAAGGCCTTCTTATTTAACATGTTTCAGAGTTATGTTGGAGGAATAGCCATGCTGGGGCACAAGGCACAGGATTTGAAATAACTGTGAAATAACTAATGTTCGACTAAACTCAAAATGTTACTCAAAGTTTGCACCACAGGAAAGATGTCCTAAGTACATACAGAAGATATGTAAGATCAACAAATGTCAGCAAATACCCCACCCTTACAAGTTCATGCTTGGTTCCACGGATCTACTAAACCAGTCAACCTGAAAGTACAGTTCTGGTAAAGAGCCCTTTCCACAGGGTTTCCATGGAAGTGACCAGTTTCTAGAAGATAGCAAGAGGAAAAAAGCCCCCCCAAAAATGAAGGAATGTTAGCAGACTTGGAGGGAGAGGGTGAGGGAGAAGGAGAACTGTATCTTCACTGGAGTGAATTAATTGATTATATAAGGGAGAAGACACTGGAATGTTAGCGGCAAAAGCACAAGCCAGTGCCAGGCCATCAACAAGCACAGGCTGTACAAGCCCTCTGTCATGACAATCAGCTAAGCACCCAAAAGTCAGTTTAACAAATATTTTATAAAACAAAATGGAGAGATATAACGTGGATAAAACTGATATAGTAAGTGATTCGAGAGATTTTTCTCTTCTTATCTCATAGGAAGAAATTGATACACCCAAAACTTGCTCTGTCTCAGGTCCAAGACTGAAGGACTCAACACTTACATATTATTTCATTTCCATTTTAAGCTAAGTGGCCAGCCTAATCCTTAGCTAAACTGACCTCCAAGTTCATGTTGCAAATGCCAAGTAAAATGACAAACAGCTTGTTTTATCTGCTAACCAGCTGGTTACATTCAGCTGACACTAGTGCTGACTTGGTTACACTCAACTGTGCCAGCCCTGGCCTGCCATCCTTCTCACTTCCCTTTCCTGTCAGCCCTTCCGCATTTCAACCCATCCAAGACAGAGAGCACTCAGTTTTCCTTCAACTTGGAGGCCACCTTGTCACAGATCAAAAAATATGCTTCCAATAGGGGAAGAATTATTCTAAGACCTAGGCATCAATACTCTCATTATCAGGCAAGAATTTAATTTTTTTAAACTTGGGAGACTAAAGGCTTTGGAAAACCCTCTATGCCCTGGTAAAAGGACACATACAAATTGCTCAAAGCACACCTTCTGCAAAGCTTCCATCACTCTCTCCAATGCCTGTGTCTCCATCACCCACCGAGGGTGTCCCAAGCCCAGAGAGAAAGAGAGCTTATCTCCCCTGTGGTGGATACAGGAGGGGGTGGCATGCTTCTCTTTCTTTGATTTTTTTTTTTAAAGCCAACCTTGGCATTTAATGAAATTCCACTTCTCTCTGAATTGGGGAAGGACTCTCCTGATGAACTGACTTCCAATTACGTTATTGCTCCCACTGCTAAAAGACTGTTAGAAGCATCACATGCTAACCAACTGTGCCATGGGAGCTACAAGACTAACTCTAATATTCATTAAAAACCAGTAGCAGAGCAAGAGGATAAGGAGCTAATGAAGTATTTTAAATTACTATGTGTCTACTCATACAACAATTCTACACTCAAAGTCCCATGGTGAAATCAACAACAAAAGATTTACTATTAAATTCTTAATTTAGAGAGGGATCAAGCACAGCATTTTACAAGCTATAGTTTCTGGGATTTTTGCTTATTACCTAGGAATCCCAGCAACAGTAGTAACAAACAATGGTCCTTTGTCTCCTAGAAATGAACATAAACTTTTTATCATCCTTTTAATGTACACATGATGGCACCAGTCTATTCTGGCTCCAGTCAAATGGGAAAGTAAAAAACAGAATATCACTAGAACAGAAGGTTATTAGAAAAAATGAGAACCCACAAAAAATTTTTTCCTGTTCATTTATCACAAAGTAACACACGTGTTCATCCATTAAATTAATTATAAATCAAATAAATATGTATTCAACTTCAAATTTAAAAACAGATTGTCTCACTAAGTCTTACTAAACATTTAGTAGAGGACTCACTTGACTGGAGGAAGAGGAAAGATGTGCTAGTCAAATATACTAGTTCAATAACTTCTCTAAAAGTTGAGACGTGATTCACCCTCAGGGAATCACATATACAGGAAGTTATAGCACAGTAATGAACTTTTCATAATGACTCTTCTCCTGTACCCACATCTGTGAGGGTTATCTCAAGCAACAACAATGGTATAAAAATGACAGCCCAACTTTAATTCAGCATAGCTTAAATGAGATGAAGTGATATTGGAAAGCATGAAGAACTCCCAGGGAGACACCAGAACTCTAATTCAGAGGACAGAAGTAAACAGAGGGTTCAGATCTGTTAGAATTTGTTCTGAGTCTCGTCCCATGCTAGGGTTTAAATCCTGACCACCACTTAATAAATAGCTGGAAACTTTGAGCAAATTCTGTGACCACGCTGAGCATCGTGGAGTGGTGACTGTAAAGATTACCTAAGACTCTCTATGGTCAGTGTCTCCATGTCTACAGCCATAAGACAACTGAAATGCTCACTGAAATGCCATGACAGGGACAGGCACATAGGAGGCCCAATGATCCCCCTCTGGGGAGCCCACAAAGGTCTCCCAGATGAAACTAAGTTAATTTGGGACCTGAGCCAGGTAAGTTCAAGTTATTTTCAAGTTAATAATTGTACCAGTCAAGATGTCTATTTAGATTAAACATGTGGAACCAAAATTACATTCCATCTGGTATTTAATTATTTCACAGAAATGTAAGAGTAGAAGAATTAAAATGGGGCAAATAGGCAGTAAAAAAAAAAAAAAATCAACCAGGGAGCATTTGGTTTTGAGTATTCCGTTGTGTGCGTGCTTTTCTCAAAGTATATTTTCCCCTAAATCCTCAAGCTATTTTTTAAAGAAGGAAAATATTTCTCTGTAAGGTTACAACTACCTCACTCCTCTTCTCTTTGGCACCACTGCCTGCCACCAGTGCCCCCCTATTCCTTGTCCTACTCCTTGAGTGCCAAGAAAGGCCCTGATGGCACTTCTTCTAGAATAAGTTCATAAACCTCAGCACACTGTTGGCAGTCCATGTTGAGAAGGAAATACGTGAACCTCAGGCGCCTCATGGCTTCTCTTGCCACTGGCCAGTCACTGGGTCATTAGCAGTCCCCATATGCCTACTCTCCTTTTGAACACAGAAATGCTCACAAGGTAAACTCACCTACCTGCCTAGTGATTACCTGTGGCTGCCCACAGGAACTGGCCAAAGTAGCCACTCCTACTTGAATGGCTTTGAATCTCAGGATACTAAGGAATCCACCTTTGAATTAGCAGTCTACGTGTGAGGTGGGTGACCTTGTACAAGTTTGTGTGACCTGGTTTCTTAAAATGTAGATAAAAATAACAGCTACCTCATAGTATAAGGTAATGATAATAAAAACAGCAGCAGCCAACATTTGAGTGTTTGCTATGAACCGTGAACAACTGGTTCTAAGCGCTTTATATGTAATAAATGAGCGAAGTCACAAGAAGCACTAAAAAAATTAGCCGTTACAGTTATTGTTAAATTTTTGATTTAGCATTAGATCCTTTTCTCCAAACAATATCTTACCTAGAAGAGCAGTATAAAACAAACAAAAAAGCAGAGGTACTCTAAGTATAGCTGGAATGGGGGAACCAGCCAGGTGGGTAGCTCATTCCATAGCTGGCATTCCTATTCCCCCCCTCACACACACACACACAATGCTGGTCCCTAAGGACTACCAAGGATCCTGAGAACATGGCTGAAAACTTGTACTGTCACCACTAAACAAATAAGAGATGGGTAGAGGTGAAAACAACCACAGCAGAGCTGAACCAACTGGGACAGTTAATGGCCTGGGGCTGGCCAGAGGCAGGAGCCAGGACATCAGTGGGTTGCACAAATTCCCTCCTCATACCCAAAAGTCTAAGGTGTGATGAGAATTGTGAGCTTATTCCACAGTAAGACTGGGTGTCCCCTGCCATCCTGGCAGGGGATGGTGTCTTCTCTGGGCTTTGGGCACTGCACTAAATGATGGTGGATGCCTCTTCCTCGCCAAATATGCCAATTCAGTGTCATTCGATAACACTGTGCACAGACACTTAGTCTACGATTTGCAATATCGAAACAGTTTTAACAAGAGACAGTAAACATACGGCTACCCAAAAAACTCATGTCCCAAATGAGTACTTGTTCTGTTGTCCGTTTGCTTTTAATGCTAAATGCTACTTAGTCTTATATTATCTCGGAAACTAATCTCAGTCTCTCTCTTGCCAAAATAGGGGTAGATAAAAAAGCTGTTCCCATTCTAGCTTTGGCAATTGACTTTTAAAACTTTTGTTTTTTGGCCAAACATAACTGGAAAAGAAAAGAAATTATGCTCCTAAATCCTCAGAGGTTATGTTTTGGAGAAGAGAAGTTTTCCATAACCTGATCCTTGAATCACATTCTTCCTTGCTGCACACCCACTGCAGCTCCCATAGGCAGAGCAGAGGAGAGAGTTCACCTCCCTGGAGGCTGACGGCACTGGCATGTCTTATCTTCATGCAGAGAAAGGAAAAATTACCAGTGATTAAGCCGGGAGTAGGCACCTTTCTACCTCCCAAGCCAGCTTTTTCCAGCTGTGCTCCTACCTCCATTTCCAATTTTCCGTTCTCTGCCAAACTAAGGCAAGGAGGAGAAAAGTAAATAACATAATAAAAAGTTCAAATGAATACACCCATAGGAAATATTTAGCTAATTCTATAATAACCCAAGGTGCAGAAAGGTTGAAAAATGAGTTCATTCTACAAACTTGTGAGAGTGGGAGGTAAGACAATAAGAGACTTCTAGACCGGGTGGGGCCTTAGAATCAGCTAGGCTCCACACCCCCAGTTACGGAGGAGGACACATTAGCCCAGAATGGCTGCGGCTTCTACCCAGGTATTCCTGGGCAGAATGATGTCCACAGCTCACGTCCTTACTCCCAGAACGATGCTTCCGTATGAACTAGAAGCTCCTGTTGGAACCAGGTGCAATTAACAAGCATTCCCAGCACCTGCCAACGTTTGCAGCCCAAACTCTGTTTGGGAACAGACATCCTCTCAAAATTCACCAGTGCTCTCACACCTTGCTGTGGCCGCCAGACGAATACAGACATGGGGATGTGATCATCTTCCTTGCAGCTGGAAGAGAAAACTCCCTTCACCTCTAAGCGGGAGAGAGTCCAGTCACCAAGCTAGGGGCGGAGACGCCAAGACCCAGGACTTGCGAGCGCGACCTGCTGCCACACTTGGCCGCTGCTCTCGTCCAGGGTGATTTTTTTTTCTAAGCCATTCTTTTCCTCTGTTGTTAGCAAGTCACGTCTCGACTGCTGCGAAGGTGTATGCCACATCCTCTGCCCGCAAAGCGCGAAAACCAGCGGGCGACTCCCCCGCGACACCCACGGGCTCTCGCAGGGCCCCCGGCCCCTCCCAGGCGCAGAGCCCGCCCCGCCCAGCCAGCCCCGAGGCTCCGGTGGGACCCCCAGCCCTGCCGCGTGAGGCCGGCTTTCTCTTTCCACGAAGCAGCCTTTGCCCCCGCCCGGTCAGGCGACCTAAACAGCTCTGCCCCAGGACGACTGCTTCCGTATTCACCTGCGACCCTCGTCCCCGACGCGGCTCGAACCCCGCAGGTGGAGGTGCTGCCCGCGCCCCGCGCGTCACCTCTCCCCGCCCCGCCCGGCCCGGCCCGGGGCCCACCTGCGGCGGAGGTACGAGGCCGTTCCCGCTCCTGCGCCTGCCGGGGGCTCCTCGGCGCCGCCATGCCGGCCGCGCGCTGGACCAGCGCGTAGGCTCTGCTGCGGGCGGGTCTGTCAGACGCGGCGGCCGCCGGCCGGCGCCCGGGCTAGCTTCCCAACCGCGCGAGGGCGCGAAGGCGCGGGGCGGGGACGGCCAGCCTCGCTCCCGCCCCGGGCGCCGACTGACGCGCTGGGCCCCCAATCAGCGGCCGAATTGGGACGGGGCGGGGTTTGGGGGCGGGGCCTCAGGGAACTTTCTGAGCAGCAGCTGGGCTGCGTGTGGGCTGCGCTGTCGGAGGGAGGGAACTGCTTCTCGAGAGACGTCCTGGGAGTGCCCGCGACCTCCGTGGCATTTTACACTGAAGTCTACTAAGTGAAAAGGAAAGAAGGCTAGAGGGCTGGCTGGTGGGGGAAGAGGAAAAACCGGTGGGGTTTTCCTCCCCACTGCAAGACTTCGGGACGCCCCGCTTGGTCGCCCGGACCTTTAATCTGGTCGGTAACGGCCTGGGAGGGCCACAGTCCAGATGGAGCTGCCAGGCTTGTTTTACTACTCTGGGGAAATTTTATGATCTTTCTCCCAGGGTCAGCATAGCAGGATTATGTTTACTTCGAACTCAACAATTTACTTTAGGATCAGGAATATAAGCATTATTGACAATATTAGTCATCTTACAAAAATAGTTTATCAAAAGAAAAATAGTAAAAATAAACAGCTCAACTATTAAAAGGCGCACACAAGATTCCCCCATTTCCTAGTCTGATTGGCTTTTTGTTTTTCTTTTTGAGAAAAAAAAAGAAAAAAAATGAAAATCCTGGTGAACACTCCCTCCTTCACCCATAATGCACGATTCCCAAGAAGCACATTTGCATGTGAAATGTTTGGGCACCTTTTGAAAAGGAAGTTCCATAACTGAAGAAAGATGGAGAATGGCCTGGAATGTTCCAAGGCTTCAGTAGTATTATGGAAATGTGTACAAGTAGTTGAATCACTTTCCTCCCTTTTCTGAGCCTTGGAACAACACGTCTTCAGCCAGTCTAATAAAATTCTGTGCAGAGCTATCGCAATGAACATAATACCAGCCATGTACTGACAGCCGACATGGAGTCATGTGTTTTGTATGTCCTTTACACGTCTTAGTTCATTTATTAAATAAACCTCACACTTGCCCATGAGGTAAGTTCTGCTACGTCCAGTCTACACATGGGGAAACTGAGGTTCAGTTAGTGCTCATGCAGAATTTGAACCTACGTCTGACCTCTCAATCACCTGACCATTCTGCAAACTAATGATTCACAGAAAATAATAAAAATGTTCCCAAACTCTCTTGCATGTTTAGACAAAAAAATCCCTTTTATCCAAATCAGATTTTTAACATCAAGGGATAATTTTCTACAGTCGTAAACCATTGCGTGTATAGAGCCATGTTACTCACACAGAATAAATGATTTAAAATTGCTGCACCTAATTAAATCTAAACAAAGTTACGAGCAGTGGCAAGTACAAACCGTCTATTCTAGAAACTGAAAATACCAGGACTAATTTCTTGTGGTGTAATAAAACAAAATTTACTTACGTCCTTTAACCACAAACAAATTAGCCAGTTTCCCTTCCCTCCTCCCACAAGATAATGTTTATGGACACAGCTGTTTGTACTCAGCCTACAATTCTTTCAATTAATTCACATTTAGGATTTTGTGGTTGGCTGTAAAGTCGGCTGTTACTCCAATAGCTGAGTGACAGGCAAGATCTAAACCTTGCCGCCAGACTGCCTGACTTCCCATATATTAGCCACATGGTCTCACATGTCAGTTAACCTTGTCATGCCTCAGTTTTCTCATCTCTAAAATGGGGCTTATAAGAGTATCTACCTCATGGAGGTTTTGGAGGTTTATGAGGAATAAATGCATAAATAGGTGCTAACCCTTAGGACAGTGTTTTTCAGCCTTTTTTAGCTCATGGCACACTTGAACCTATAGTTAAACTTCCACAGGACACTTAAATTATGTAGATCAAAGAAAAGGATAAGAAAAGAATTTACTTACTGTGCTTTCAACTTCTTTGGAAAATAATTTAATCAATGATCTTTGAAAATTTGTGCAGCACATCTAAGATCCTCTCATGGCACATTGGCTAAAAATCATCATGTCTTAGACTAATGCTTGGCACATATGTATCATATAAATATCTGTCAAATAAAAAACATGAATGTAATAGAGATTTCTGACTGGCTTTCTGGTCTACCCATGTGTGATTTATTACATGGTTTGACAATTACAAGGTTATTGGTTTTTTAAAAATACCTAGATTGTAAGCTCTTTGAAGACAAGAACTCTAACCCGGATTCCCTAGGACCTAACTCTGAGCTTGAATATTTACGAATGGGTAAATTTAGAGTATGTTGTAAGGTCAGTTAAAGATCACACTTAACAAAGACCTCTGTAACAGTCCCAGCTAAAATGTTGACACAAATATCATTGTACCCACCCAAATACCCACCTTAGACCTACTGAAAACAAAGGTAGTGCCTAGTGTATTTTGCCCAGAGCCACCTGATCGTGAGTCTGGAAAGCTCAGAATGGCTCAGAGCGGCTAGGGGCAAAAAGCTACTTCAGTTAGTTGCGTGGAGGGTTGTAATATATCCCAAATCAGAAGAAAAAAACATGGTCATTTGTTCCTAGCAAATATTTAATTACGGTTTTTGTTTTCATAAAAGATTTTGACCATTTGAACTCTGAAAATGGAATGTGAACATCCAGAGCCATTGGAGATAGTGCAAAGTGTATTTTCCTCTGCTAAGTCAAACCTTTCATTTCACTCAAGGGTCACTCATTCATGCCCGTGTCAGCCTCAGACTACAACAAGTTGATAATGGTTCTGAGAACCGTGGACCCCATTACACCTTTGTCTGGACACTAATTGCAATCTTCATTTCTACTGAGAGCCTCCTTAGTAGTCTGACCCTGGTTAAACATCCTCTTCTGATAGAAGTTCGCAGGGCAGAAACTGGGTCAGTTGCTGTAATTCTCATACCAAAAATGATGCTTGGCATAGGAAACATACTTATTTATTATTTATTGAGTGAAACCATGAGTGAATGTGTGAGTGAAGGCAATGATTTGACTTCCTACTAAGAGTCAGTGAAAATTTCCAGCCTGTACTTACTTCCAAGTGTCCTGATCCAAATTCACTGTCTTTTTTGTATGTGTGGTAATATTCACATAAACACAAAATTTACCACTTTAACCATTTTTAAGTGTACAGTCCAGTGGCATTAAGTGTCTTCACATTGTAAGTTATCATCAACACAGGACATGTGTTTCCAGAACTCTTTTTATCTTCCCAAATGGAAACTCTGTAGCCATTGAATACTAGCTCCCCATTCTACCCTTCCCCCAGCCCCTGACAACCACAATTCTACTTTCTGTCTCTGTGAGCTTGACCATTCTAGATGCCTCATGTAAGTGGATCACACCATATTTGTCCTTCAGTGACTGGCTCATTTCACTTAGTATAATGCCCTCAGGGTTCATCTGTGTTGTAGCATTGCCATAATTTCCTTCCTTTTGAAGGCTGAATAATATTCTGTTGTATGTATATGCCACATTTTGATCATCCTTATCCATTGATGGACACTTAGGTGGCTTCTACCCTGTGCTAGTGTGAATAATGCTGCTCTGCTCTGCATACAGGTGTAGAAGTATCTGGTTAGGCCTCTGCTTTCAATTCCTTGTAAGTATCCAGAGAAGATTTGTCAGGTCATATGGCAATTCTGTGTTTAACTTTTTGAGGAACCCACTATAGTCTTTTCCCCAGTGGAAAACCTCCTCATCAGCAATACATGAAGCTTCCAAATTCTCCACATACTCTCCAACTCTTGTTTCTGGTTTGGTTTGTTGGTTTCTTTGTTTTGATACTAGCTCTCCTAGAGAGTGAGACGTGGTATCTCATTATTGTTTTTTTATTTGCATTTCCTCACGATAAAAAGTGCTGAGCATCTTTTCGTGTGTTCCTTATCCACTTGCAGGTCTTCAAAACATTATGCCATCACTGTAGATATCCATAAACGTTAGAGTTCTAGAAAGCTTTATTTTTCCACTTCCTTTCTGCAGTGTGTCTAACCATATGTTGCTTCTTATTAACATAAAGTCAAAATCGGACTGGGTCATCTTTTCTAATAGAGAACAGTGTGCAGAAGTTGAGCGTTTACAACGTGCCAGGCTCTACATGTAGTCATTCATCGGCTGTACAACCCCATTTTAGATAAGCACTATTATTATTCCCAATATTTATAGAAACGGAGGCTCAAATGATTTAAAGTATCTTGCTCCAGAACATCAGCTAGTCAATGACATTCTAAGATTTGAGCTCAGCTTCCAGAGCTGTAAAAACTCTCACCTCCCAGGAACTCCATGATTCTCCAAAAGCCACACCTAATCTTTTTCCTGGCTGAGCAGTGGCTAGGAGGAGCATGGGCCAGCCTGCATGTAGCAGTCAGGGTGTGGGGAGAAGCCCAAGTCCAAAGTGACAGTGGAAAGGGATCAAAGGCTGCAAGTGATGTGAGGCCAAATGCATGCTGGCATTTCACAAGCAAAGCTGAGAAATCCCCAGCACAAGGGAGGAATGGTGAGTCAGGTGCGACGCCTCAACCAGCAGAGAACAGGAGAAGCCCAAGAGGGGCTGACACGGCAGTCATGACAGTCATAGAATCCCAAAGCTGTCCAGCCTGCGCCAGCAGAAGTTTCTATACCTCCCTATGCTGGAGCCTTTAAGCTATCTAAGGAGGGGCCTCAGGCTACAGATGAAAATGTGCTTTCAATTGAAAAATAATATTCATTAGTAATAAAATAGTTATAAAATGTGCTTTGAATTTTATTAATAATAAAATAGTTATAAGACATGTTTTGAATATGTAACAAAATCAGTTAACTAAATGACAATGCTGTCCTGTGACTTAATTACATCTCGGTGCCAATAAGCCCCAGAACTTTCTAAGAGCAGATGCTGATGGGTGAGTGCCAAGAGGGCTCCACAGCTGGCTGGAGGGATGAAAGGGATCAGCACAGAGCCATAAAAGGAACTGAAAGACGTGGGGGTGGTGTGTGCGAAGAACTTCGTGATTTTGTGTTGGTCCAGACCCAAAGTTACCATTTCCTTAATTTAAAAAAAATTTTTTAGCACATTAGATGGCTTCACTCTTTCCCAAATTCCTGGTACCTACTCCACCTACAGTTTGCATGGAGACATGCTCACTTGCCATCTCTGGCCTTTGACATAAGTATTTGCACTACCTGAGCTATGCATCAACCTGGCTAACTCTCACTGACCTTCCAGACTCCATTCAACCTGCTGTCCTTTGGGAAGCAATTCTGGACCACACGAGATGAGTCAACAAGCTGATCTCTCCTGCCTCCTAAGTCAGCCCACCATTCCCACCATACCTGCTAAGTCCATACCTGTGTCTACTACCCTGTAAGACACTTGTCCAAATTCTTGTTTCTCTCCACACTTGACTTTGAGCTCCTGAAGGGCAAGGACAGTGATCCCAGTCTCCCTTGGGTCTCCTGGGACATCATGACACTGTCTGACAGTCATATAATGAGCAACTGCTGACTGCAGGAATTATGCCTCCCTCCCAGAGCTCACCCACATGCTGCCCAAGTCTGCAATACGGTTGCTTTGCTTCCTCTAAAAATGGACGCAGTACTCAGACATCCTTTCAACAAACTCAAATTCGCCTTCTAAAGGATGACACTTCCTCTTTCAAGCCTGGTACACTTGTTAAGATTACAGGGACAACAGGAGCCTTGCCACATGAAATGTTCAGATGAAAAGACAATTTGCCAAATGATCTGATAATTAAGTAAAAAACATACAGAGAGCTGCAGTCTCTAAAACCTTTTAGATACTTTCCTGGATTAACCAACAATGCATATTTTTAAAAATATATTTAGTCAAAGAGGAACAAATAAACAGCAGCCTTTCTGGCTTTATCTTCCCTCACCCTGCCTCATTTCTAAAAGTAAACCCAGGAACAGGAAAGAAAACCAGGTTGCTCTTTTTCTCTGACTCATTCATTTTGAGGGTCCCTGGGGCTGGCAGCCTTCACTAGCTGACTGCTTTTCTGGCCCAAAGTTTTGCTTCAGGGTTGATATTAAGACAGAGCAGTTGGCTGAGGGTGGTGAATCTCGGAAACTTCTGGTTCTGTCTCTCCACAATCAACCACTTGAATGGCAATGTGTAATCACTCATCCTGTATGGCCTCAATTTCCTTATTTGTAAGAAGAATAGAATATACTGGATGATTTCTCAGACCCCATCTAATCCAACAATTACAATGCTGAGATGAAAATTTCCTCTAATTGGTTTGATACTTGTGGGGCATTTAAATAAATACCCCACAATATAGTGAAAATAGTCTCAAAAATCAGTGAACGACCCTGTGGGATGGTGTGAATGTTGTTCCCACCACTATCCCTTCCTACCTAAATTCACAAGTTGAAACTTAATCTCCAGTGCAGTAGTGTTAAGAGGTGATCAAGGCCTTTAAGTAGGATTCAGCCTTATAAGAGAGGGTGACGAGCGTAATGCCATCCCTTCTTTCAGACCCTCTGCCACGAGAGGACACCACAACAAGGACCATCTATGAAGCAGAGAGGGGGCCTTCACCAGACACCAAGTCTGCTGGCATCTAAATCTCAGACTTCCCAGTATCCAGAAGAACCGTGAAAGATATTTTCTATTATTTATAAATTATCCCATCTAAAGTTGTTTTTTTTTTTTTTTTTTTTAGACAGAACCACAAGCTGTCACTGTAGGTAGAGTGCTACGGCATCACAGCTCATAGCAGCCTCCAACTCCTGGGCTTAATCGATTCTCCTGCCTCTGCCTCCCAAGTAGCTGGGACTAAAAGTACCCCCCACAACACCTGGCTATTTTTTGGTTGCAGCCGTCATTGTTGTTTGGCAGGCCAGGGCTGGATTCGAACCCACCAGCTCAGATGTATGTGACTGGCGCATTAGCCGCTTAAGCCACAGGCACCAAGCCTAAATTATTTTATTATAGTAGCCCAAACAGACTAATACACATTGGAAAGACTCATTTTATTTTTTCCTTCTGAAAAGAAAGTCTCTCTCTTTTCTCCTACTAGGATTGCTGCTATGTGGATTAGAGGTGCAATGGGGGCTTCTGTGGCCTTTGGTCACTATGAGGAAAGGGTCTGTCTGGTGGTGAAATGTGGATGGAGGAATTGGAGAAAAGGCCCTGGCGCATTGTTTGAGCTCCTCAATCCAGGCATACGTCCACGTCTTGCAATCTGATGTATGAGCCCCCAAATTCCTCCCTACTCTGGTTTCTTTTAGTTTATGCCTTATTTAAGGTAAGTTTCCTATCAGTTGGAGCTGAAACAATACTAATATATATACAGAAAATTTTCATACAAAAAATGTTTATATACAAAATAACCCCCCAAATATCTAATTAATAATAATTAATATCTATGGGTGATGGGATCAAAGGCTATTTTTATTCTCTATTACATACTTCTCATTATTTTCTAAACTTTCCAAAATTATTTATTACTGGCCTAATTTTTAAATGTTATTTTAATGTACTATCCCTAAGAACTGTGGGGACATTGCTGTTATAGAGATGCTACCTCCTCTGGTTTGATCCTTCTACCTGAGTAATAGTTGAGATTTAATGCACTATAGCTGTGTCTTGTGACATAGACAGGACTCAGGACCTAAATCCTATAATTTGGAAAACTTTCTGTAAAGGGCCAAATCATAAATATTTGAAGCTTTTAAGGCCACATGCTAACTGTGACAACCACAAAAGTCTGCTGTTGAAGGACCAAAATAACTGGAGATAGTTTATAAATGAATGAGCATGGCTATATTCCAATAAAACTTTATTTATGAGCATTGAAATTTAAATTGTATGTAATGTTCATATGTCACCAAATATTCTTCTTGTGATTACTTTTCAACTATTTACAAAAGTAGAAACAATTCTTTGTTCACGAGCCATACAAGAACAGGTGCCAGGCCACGTTTGGTCTACTGGCCATAGTTTGCTGAGCTCTGGTCTATAAAACTAGGATTTCTGTCATTGTCTAGCTCTTGCTGCAATCTAAATTTCCACGACTTTCTGGGTTGGCTTTCCAATGGGAATGTTAATCTCACAATGATCAGGCATGGATGTTCAGCAAGCCCTATGGACCAGGGCATTGTTCAGGATGTCCCCTGGATTTGTGTTCTTTCCTTTTTCTGAGCTGGTTATAGACTCTTCCTCTTTTTCCAAGCTTTATGTTGGAGTTAACATCCCTACACTTCTGAGGCTTAGGAAAGCAGTCATGTTCAGTTCATGTCATTGTCAAAGTCCTGTTTTGAATCTGAGCTGGAATATTCATAACTTGAAGAACATTTAAAAAGTTTTTATTAGGCCAGGTGTGGTGGCTCACACCTGTATCCTAGCACTCTGGGAGGCCAAGGTGGGTGGATTGCCTGAGCTCACAGGTTCGAGACCAGCCGGAACCAGAGGTGAGACCTCATCTCTAAAATGAGCCAGGCCTTGTGACGGGCACTTGTAGTCCCAGCTACTTGGGAGGCTGAGGCCAGAAAATTGCTTGAGTCCAAGAGTTTGAGGTTGCTGTGAGCTGTAACGCCACAGCTCTCTACCAAGGGTGACAAAATGACACTGTCTCAAAAAAATTTTTTCGTTAATGAATGACAAATTGGCTTTTTATGCCACAGTGATTTCTGAGAGATGTTTGTTGCTGTGCTAAAAATTTTAAGTAAGTGACTAGTCAATGGCTACTTAAATTTTTAGAAAAAGAATTAATTTGGGAACACTTTGGAGGAAAATAAAAGCGAAAGAGTTATATTGATTGCTTCTTGATGTGTCAGGTAAAAACGTTTTTAGCTATGACTAACAACAAACCTAAATTATGGTGGAGAAAGTAAATAAGGGTCTCAGAACACAGGAAGTCCAGAGGCAGACACTGCTGGGGTTGGTGCTGCTTCTTCTCAACCCTGTGACACTCTCGGCTCTTCCAACTTGACGGCAGTTGGAGCTGTGAGCATCCTGTTCAAAGGCAGAGAAGTAAGAAGGCAGAGGCAGCATCAGCTGCATGCTTGTCCTTTCCATGAAATAAAGCAAATTCCGCCCCCCCATACCCTCAGCAGACAACTGCTTAAATAACATTGTGTAGAATGATGTCACATGACTACCCTGGCTGCAGGGGAAGCTGGGATAGCAAGATTTTGCTTTTTAGTTCAGGGCAGGTGTGGGAAGTTAGCAACAGAGAATAGAGTTAGGAAGAGCTGTTGGGCTGATATAACATTTATGTGATATTGAATAAAATTTGTGATGTCAGGGAAAGCTATTTTACCCTGTGCCAGTGCAATGAGGCACTTCCGTCTTGATCACTGAGGTACCTTTAGCTCTTGGGGTCTTGCAGTCACTCAAAATATATTTGCATAATGAATGAATGAACGAGTCAATGACAAGAGCTCTTGGAAGCTGCCTTTTGGGACATTACCAGGTCCTGGTATAATCTACCCTTTCTCGGGCAACACATCAACCAAGAATCCTTTGGTTCCCTCACCTGCCTCCCATCTTCAGCCACGGTTTACCACTGTACCATGTGACAGAACGTTCTTACACACAGTCCTGCCAGTGGTCCCATGATTTAAACCCGTGAAATGAACCCTGCTCACTGATGTCTTTCTGGATGAGTGAAAGGAGCTGCATTGCTTCCATCACCTCGCCCAGTTTGAAATGAAGCTTATTTAGTGCCTACCCAGAGCCAGAAATCATGAGCTGCATTAAGATAAAGAAAATAAAGATGGGAGGGTGCAACACAAATATTCATTCAGCCCTTCCCATGTTCTAGACGCCAGGCTCGAAATTACATATGATTAGTCACACTCAACCGATGAGGAAGAGAAGCTCACACAATTAACTGAGAGCCTTTAAAAATGTCATAGGTTAAATAAAACAAGATTTTAAAAAAGACAATATGTTTAATTATCAAAACTTAAAAACTGGTAGGTAGTGGTTAACGGTCAGGTTGCCTGATTACATCAAATGCCTTCTCTACACTAAAATGATGAGACCAACTTAAAAAAAAAAAAAAGGATGCAGAAAATCAAAGAAAGAAACACCAGCAATAAAAGACATTGGAAAACATTTTTGGATGAGGGAAGGTAGAAGGAAAAGGAGTGAGTTAGCAGAGAGAGAAAGCTTCCCTTCTAAAATGCCAAGTACAGAGAAAACCAACAAGAAGCATAGCTTGATAATCGTGATGAAGTTCACTGAGTGGTTATCGTATTCCTGCAATTCTCAGTGCTTCACAGGCGTCAGCTTGTTTAGTCCTCACCATGTCAGTAAGATTATTATTCCCATTTTACAGATGAGGAAACTGAAGCTTCAAGTTTCTCATTGATCTGTATGAGGATCAATGAGAAAACTAAAAAGAGTTCTTGAAAATTAATGTGTTGGCAGCCACTAAGAAGAGCTGAGGGCGGCAGCTGAAAGCTGAGGAGTTAAAGCTGCGATGTTTCGTATCAAGGGCCTCGTGCCGAAGCTGGACCCAGAGGAGATGAAACGGAAGATGCGTGAGGATGTGATTTCCTCCATACGGAACTTCCTCATCTATGTGGCCTTGCTGCGAGTTACTCCTTTTATCTTAAAGAAACTGGACAGCATATGAAGATTGAATGTGTGATATGAAGAACCCGGTTACAGTTTCTACTCCTGTCTGCAATGAATAGGCCCAGAAAGGTGTGAGAGACTTTGATTGAGTGGACGTAAATATTCTGCTTGTTAAGAACAAGTTTGGCTCTGGCAATTGACCTTCATAGCTAAAATATAAAACTATTTGGGAATTGTGAAAAAAAAAGAAAATTAATGTGCGAATGCAAATAAAACGTTCAACAATGGCTTGCTCATTCGCAGTGAAAGTTTTGTTCCTTTCTGGTTCCACTGTTATCTTCCATTACTGTTTTGTGATCTACATGTAAGTCCCGGTCAGAGCACCCTTGATGTTACATTTTCTCATTGAATAGACAGTAAGATCTTGGAATCTTGGATTATATTACTCAAACTTAGATTCCTCTTTTGAAAAGAATGAACACTGAGGCAAAGAGGCCAATCCAGCTGCTTAGTATGTGTAACGAAGAACATGAACCCTGGTGCCCTGGATCCCAAGTTAGTGTCCTTCCATCTGCCTTTTCTTGATTCAGCCCTGCAGTGGCCACGTGGGGGGAATCTGCTCGGTCCCCTTCTTTCAAGGAGTGTCCACTCCATTTAGATCCCATGTCTCCTTAAAGGGGATGCCTCTCACAGGGCCTTCAAAGCATCCCCATCTCTTCCAAACAAGAAAGGGCCAATGACACACACAGAAAGCCAGCTAGAGCCCTCCCTGGGCTTGGAATATGGATGTTATAAGAGAGAAGTTACTTTTCACTAGAGATTCTTTGGCTAGAATAGCCACAGGCATCTTACTGGATGAAGCCTGACCCCAGACAAACCCAGGCTCTGAGGGACAGAGATGGACAGAGAGACAGAGAACCATGATAACACCCCAAGGATGACAGCTATACAGCAGGCCTAGAGAGCAATCATCCCAGGTTGGGAAGACAGTTGTGGGAGGGCTCCAGGGAGAAAAGTGGGATTAATTATTCATTAATGCATTTGAGCATTTGGAAAATAATATCTTGGGCACCTGGTGGAGCTGATGGTGCAACTTGGGAAAAAAATTAAATATAGGTACATAGAAAACCCATCAAGGGAACAAAATGAGGCAGTGAACTCCAGGAAGAGCAAACAGTTTTACAAGAAAGGAAATATATTACATTATACTTCTTGGCCCAGTAATGAGCAATATTGACATAGTCATAATAAGGTGGAAAAAATTGTGACATACCCTTTTGCTAGAATGGAAGGAGATAAAAATGTGGGCGGGTAAGACTAACAGAGACAAATTTTCATCTATTGTAACAGGAAGGCAAAAGATAATGTCTAAAATGTCTAAAATGATAAAGAGTAGAAAGGGTTATATTCTTTAGAAACAAAAAAAGAAATACCATAAGGACTAGGCAAAATAAATGAAATCTTAGAGCAAGAGGCTCAAGGGTTTTGTTGTTTCTACAAGCTGTTTAAAAACTATGTGGTTTTTAAAAACATGTACTATTGTTTTATACGTATATATAGTAAGTTTACATACACAGAGTGTATATATAAATTTCAAGCAAATTTGTATTTTGGGAAAATTTAACAGTAGTCCTCAAGAAACCATGAACGTGAAGCCGAGTCCAGCTGGTGCTTTGTTGCCCTGGCGGTTCCTCCATTCTGTCCCGCGCTCCCACCTTACCAGACTTCCTCTGGAAGGGAAGATCTTTGAGCAGCCCTTTAAGCAAGCGTTGGGGCAAAGGATTTGGAGAAACCCGGGACTAAAGTCACCTTTATCCTTTTTTAAGCCCTACCTCGGCACCTCACTCACTCCATGGCAGTTCCCGAGGCCCGCCCCAACCACACTATTTATATCAACAACCTCAAT
>CAUYQV010082551.1:0-47428 GCA_963574575.1 Galagoides demidoff
CCGGGGCCCCCCATCCAGAACCCAGCTCATTATCAGCAGAGTGTGTTGCAGAGAGCATCAGCCTGAGAGATTCTATATACTATCCCATTCTATTTGGCTTTCATTTTTGCAGATGAATTGGATTTATAGCACAAAGGTTACTGAACTGTATTGTCGAGATGATTTTCAACAAATAATAAAAGTTAGTAAGAGATTCTTAGGTACTGAGGATTTGGGTTGCGTTCCCCCCATCCTGCCTTGGTCTCTTGATACCCTGACTGATCATTACATGGCTGGCAAAGACTGGTTATTAATGTTATTAAAAACCTTTTACATCCAAATCTTCCTTCATTGAAATTAGAGCATTCGTTGTCATCTCTCCTTCTGCTGTGGTGCAGCCGCCAGCCTCCCTTCCTCTAGTTCTGGGCTTGCCTTTGATGCTGACAAGATGGAGCTGCTAGCAAATCAAGCCTTGTATAGCCCAAGCTGACTGGGGCTGCCAAACCACCCTGCTCTCATCTCTACTTCTTTTTTTGGTCTCACACGTTCTTGTGCAGTTTCTCCCTGTCCTGCGCCTTCCCACATCCTCCCTCCCCTGCCTCCCTCCATTCCTTTTAGCAAACTAACATGCGGGGCCAGGGCCGTTGGTGAGTGCTTTTAAAAAAGAGAGCAAGACAAGCTTTTATGGTGAGTAAGCTCCTTCAGATGTTATTTCATCCTACGTTTGTTCTCTAACTCCCCGATTTATTGATTTATTCCTGGAACAATTCAAAGAAAACTGGAAGTTCACCCACCCTACTATTTCTTTCCCTGCTGCTTTGCTCCCAGCCCTACTTGGTGCTGGTTGAGGTACCAGTATAAAGCGATTCCCCACTTCAAATCGTCTGCGTTCTCTTATCAGTACGAGGGCAACGTCAATGCTTAAAGTCAATCACAGAGCTGCTGTTTTAATAATTTAAACAAAAGCTTATCATAGCAAAGCAAATATTTACAAGTATGAGTCATCTCATTTAAATACATTAATTAAAAGTAAATGCTGAAGTGATTTAAAGCTAAAGCCTGATTACCAAATAGAACGTTATTTACCACTTGCCCCACACCAACTCAATTTTGAAGAGATGGAATTTGAGGCTGTCCCTTTGCCTCAGGGACCCTGGGCTTCAAAACCTGGCCAACCTGTCTTAGAACTTACCTGATTTGCTCCGTAAGGTGAGCAGGTGGTCTCACAGTTTTCAGTTCCAAGGGACCTCCTGACACATCAGTGTGGAGGGGAGAGTGTGCAATTCAGAGGAAGAAGATTGGGCTTGGATTGTACAAGGCATGGCATAGAAGTAGGATCCGGGTGACTTAGCGTTTAGGGAGCCTCATGAGCGCCTATGTTAAATGGGAATATTAGGACTGCTTTTCCTCCCCTGGCAGTGTTGTGATGGGCACCACGTAAGAAAAGGCAAGCAAGCAAACCAAAGGACCAATCCTACTGAGGTCCTCAATACTGAATTTGACATCACAGTCATTTAAGGAAACAAAATAAAATCGGATCTTCTATATTGAGTCTAAGGTGATTGCTCAAAGGCCTAAAATGAGCAAGTGAAGAAACTCACAAACAGGCTACGTGCAGTGGCTCACACCTGTAATCCTCCCTACGAGGCCGAGATGGGTGAACCGCGTGAGCTCAGGAGTTTCAGACTGGCCTGAGCAAGAGTGAGACTCTGTCTCTACCAAAAATAGAAAAACTAGCTGGGTGTAGTGGCACATGCCTATAGTCTGAGCTACTCAGGAGGCTGAGGCAAGAGGACTGCTCAAGCCCAAGAGTTTTAGGTTGCTGTGAGTTATGATGCCATAGCACTCTACTCAAGGCAACAAAAAAAGAAATTCATAAACAAATCCAAACCATGGCTGAGCGGTAAAGACTCCTCTGTCTGATATGTCAGTGTAGACAATCCTCTAACAGGGGCTGCAACCCAGAGGCTCATTTAACACACAGGTACACACACACACACACACACACACACACACACACACGGTCCTTTTAAATAATTTTAGATAGTCACTCACGCTTGAAAGCAGAGGTATTTCACTAAAAATTCAGCTTTAAACTCAGGATTTGCCTTCCTTCAAGGCCACAATCAGCTGCAGGCATGCTCTGGAGGCAGGGACTTAGTCCCCCTCAGGCTCTGCTCCTCTGATGTTCGTCTGTCCCTACAGCTATTTCAGTTTGCAGTCCCTGCCCCCAGTAATAAATCTCACCCTCTAGACCTCGGCTTCACAGCATTCAGCTTGTACCCTCCACTAACAGTGTGTGATATCCAAATCCCCCAGTTTAAAGAGTGCAAGTGCCCTTGGAGGCAGACAAAAATTTCTATCGCCTTATCTGGTCCACCTTTTTGTCCTTAAAAATAAATCCTCCACAATAGCCCAGTGCTGGAGACGGCTGCAGTAGGGGGAAGGGATCTTGGATAGGAACTCCAAAGACGGGGTCATACCCAGGAGGTTGCAGACAATCACTTTAATTTCTCACGCCTTATCTTCAATTCTGTCAAATGAAGGCATGAGAATAGGAGGCCCCAGTGAGTTGTCCGAGGTTACCATTTCACGGCCCTGCCAGGAGCCGCAGGGGCCCCACGCCATGATGATCTCAGCTCACATTGCTGCCCTTCAGCCTGACCTCTGCACAAGTGACCCTGCCGGACCTCTTCACTTATCTGTGCCTTGGTTTCTCCATCTGTAAAGTAATATGTGCTATTCTTCTCATGACACTGAATGAAATGATAGGGGTGAAAGCATATTGGAGGAAAGTTGGGATAAAATGAACCCCAGGTCTTACATTACTCTTGGGTCTCAGAGGCTGCAATTAGGACGGGAAACTTACTTTACCTGATGGGATTTCTGGATCAGAATTCACTGTCTTCATAGACAGGCATTATGTGGATATTTCCAGGGCCAAAAGGGTAATATTATGGGATTTTTACCTCAGCTCCTGGCAAGGTACAAACAGAACTCAGTTAAAAGGTAAAGGTGTCATGCTTGTGAAAAGGTGGACTCTGATTTACCTCTTTGTTCCCTGTTTTATGAGGAATGTATGTAGTTAACTGTTATCAGGCTGTTAAGCAATTTGATGAGGTGTGAACTAGCCCTTTAATTGTTTTATTTACAACATCCTTATCCTTCCCTAACATCCCATTGGGGGAGTTTTCTTAGTTGATTAATTTACATGTACTTTGGTAAGCTACAACTTGGTAAAACCAGAAGCTGAGAAACACCCGCTGAAATTTTAGCAGTCTTAGAATCATTTTCGAATATGGAAGACACTCAGTTGGGGCGGGGGTGGGGGGAGGGAGGAGAATCAACCTCAAGCACAAAGATGAATTAAATCGTTAACTACCTTCATCACCACCATTTTAAAAATAGTAATACGGACAATTGAGATGGGGGAAAAATAACTAAATGTAAACCTGCTTACTCTTTTCTAGGACTTTTTCGGGGAGGAAAACAAATGGCTTCCAGGGAACATTTCATTGGTCAGGGACAGACAATCTGAATTCCTTTCAAAAATCAAGTGTTTAAAGAGGAATTCTCTCCTCTTTCCTCTATAGTTCTAGAACCGGGTGAATGAAATGCCTAATGTTACACTGATCCAGGAGACCATCTTACTCCTTGGTTGGTGACTATGATAAATGAATCCCAAATACCACCAAACATCTAAAACAGGTCTGAGCCCCGATGACTATGCCACCACTGCCTAGCTGGGCAAACAAAGAAAGACAGCAAAGCCGTTTGGAGCTCTTTTTCTGGAATGGCCATCAGAGCTGTTGTCGTACAAGGTCTGACAATTAAATTTGTGAGCTCATTCTAGAAAAAAATGCCTTGAAGGGTGGATTAGGCGCTGATATTGGTGCACAGCTTCCCAAGGGGGAGTACTTTGAAGGTGACCATAGTGACAAGATATGTAGCACTTTTTCTTTTTCTTTCTTTTTTTTTTGAGACAGAATCTCACGTCATCCTCGGTAGAGTGCGGTAGTATCATAGCTCACAGCAACCTCAAACTCTTGGGCTTAAGTGATTCTTTTGCCTCAGCCTCCTGAGTAGTTGGGACTACAGGTGCCGACCAAAATGCCTGGCTATTTTTTGGTTGTAGTTGTCATTGTTGTTTAGCAGGCCCAGGCCAGGCTCAAACCCACCACCCTCGGTGTATATGGCTGGTGCCCTACTCACTGAGCTACAGGTGCTGAGCCACGTAGCACTTTTTCTAAGATGCGATCACTAACTTAACTGTCAGACCTCCTAGGCTCAGTGCTAAGTGACGGCCGTGGGTTATCCGTTGCAGTAAGGTTTCTGGTGAAGGGAGTGCCTTTAGGGGATCATGAGGGAAGATTTGGGTTTGGGCACACAGAAGAGAAGAGGCACGTGAGGGATGATGGCTCTGTAAGTGAGGACATTGAAAAGCCATAGGATGCTGATGGAAAACTTGGAGGCCAAGAGAAGTGTGCTTGTTTTTGTCAACTGTACTTGTCTCAGATGTCACTTCTTCCTGGTCCTTCATTTCTGAATCAATGCCTCTCCTAAGAGCAATGTCAGTAATGTCACAAAATTATATCATCATCAGTTTAAATGTGTATATTAATATAAGATCATAAAAAATCTTTAATATCATAAGGATGTTGTACTTGTATAGGAAAAAATTCTGCTGCTAAGACTCTCTAATCATTATGTTTAATTACCTGTTCCCTTGGGTGTCTCCAATAAACTGAGGACTTCGTGAGGACTTCTCTGTCAACCCCCCACCAGTCAATTCCTGGCACATGGTTGGCAAATATAAAATGTATGAGTGAGTTTTATCTGAAGATCTGTAGGGAAAACGGTTCTCTTTTTTTTGATTGGGTGCTTGTTTGGGTTTTAGCCCCTTCTCCACTCCCCTAATGCCATTCTGCCTAACGACAGACTCCATACCAGTTCCCATGAGTGAGTCAGCCTAGGTGTTCTGCTCAATCCCTCTGCAGCAAACGGGAACACTGGGGTCTGCATCTGAGCACCTGGGTTCAAGTTCTGGCTCTGCCTTTGGTTTTGACTGAGAAATTTCTCTGCATTTATTTTCTTCACTCAGAAGTGAGAACTGTAATGCCAAGCTCTTAGGGTTGCTGGGAGGAGATCAGATGACAGAATTATGGAAAAACCACTGTGTGGCCAACAAAGCCCTATTCATTTATGAGACAGCAGCAGTTGTGGTGGTATTAATATTACGCCTCCCCTTTCTCCAGTCCTGGCCTTACCCATTAAGATCCTTCCAGGGATGAGGTCCTAGATTTAAATCTTAATGTCCATGGCTAGGTGTCATCATTCACTACTGCACTCTCCCAAGGCCAGTAGAATCTCTGCCTTTGCTTTTGAGATTCCCTCCCCGGCTTGCTCCCCTCTTCCCATAAGGTCTCAGACTTTTGTCCAAACTGGACAGAGTTCCCTTTCTCTGTTGACCTGAGCCTCCAGAACTTCTCTCTTTCCTAATCCCCTTCTTCTGGGTCTGTGTTCAGGTCTCAGCCAACCTTGAGCTGAGCACTCTTGTCTATAACACAGCTGTGAGCTTTGAAGGATGAAATAGTGGGGAGGTTAAGAGGAACCGCTCTGGGTTTCCAATTAATAAATGATTAATAGGTAAATTGCTTACCCTCTATAAGATAGCCTCAGTTTCCTCATCTGTAAAATCAGGAAAGAAACAGTTATTTGCTTTCCTTGACTGGATGGAAGGATAAATGAGGACGTCTGCACACACTCAGCATGGAGCCTGGTCACGGGAGACGTGCTGCTGATGGTTGGGTGTTATACTATTGTTTTCCCTGCCCCAACTTTTAATTTTCTTATTCCTGATTCTGTAGCTTCTTACGTGCTTTTCTGTCTTTCAAATATTCAAATATGTTTAGATGTCTTTTCTTCTCTAAAAATCTGCTTCCTCCAGATGGAATGAGACAAGTTATCACCACTTTCCCCAAATTTATGGACCGTGTTCATAAAAAAAAATAAAAAACTTATACAAAATACACTAAAATTTATATTCTTGTGATGGATACCCCATTAATATGATTTGATTAATTTATATTATATACCTCTATCAAAACATCACATATACCCTATAAAGATACACAACTGCTATATACCCATAATTAAAAATAAAAAAGTACACTCTCTCTAAATAGTTTTTCTTTGTCTTGACCTTGTTATGTCTATGTACCTATATGTCTAATTGCTACTTATTTGTGGGTCCATGCTGATGTCACCTCTTAGAGAACTGCTGCAGGACATACATCTTTGATCATTCACATCTCAGAGAAAGACAAACACAATTACATGTGCAGCTCTAAAGTGAGTTTTACATGCATCTAAAACCAGAGGAAGTTGGGCAGCAGCCAAAGACCATCATGGCCTCAGAAGAAACATAACTCTTGTCTCTTCTCTCTTGTCTTTTCCCGTTCCATGGGATTATCTGGATGGATGAAGCACTGGGCTGTATTTACTGGAGGAAGCCGGTGGGTCAAATGACAATCAGACACAGAAGTAGAGGACAGCCCAGTGCCTAGGTCTGACAGGTAAATTCTGAGGGGTCTGGTAGTCATTTTACATCTTGTGTGGTGTGATTAGAGCTTCTACTTTTCTCCTTCATCCTTAATTCTCTCCTTTCTTTTTCTCTTGTGATCAGAGTTGGGGACAGTGCAAAGTTGCTTTTGCCTTGCCTAGCATCTGTCCTGCGCTATCCTGGTGACAGCATTCTGTGCTGTTGGGACTCCTCCCATGCCCACTTCCACCTGTGTAACTCAGGTGGATTGACTCTCCCTGGGTTGCACAGGTGCCACGTGACACAGACCGGACTAGTCAGAGCATAGCACCCTGAGGGTGCGGTGACTGTGCAGGGCTAACTTCATATTACAATAAAAGCAACCTGAGACAATTCTAGGATGTTTGGGGGGGGGGTATGTTAAAATGAGAGACCCTGTGGAATGGTGGAGAGGATGGCAGATAAGCCTGGCCCTGAAGGCCATCTTGATACCACTTGGAAGTGTGGGAGCAAAGCCAGGGCAAGAAAATAGGAGGAGGAAGCCAGGTGCCGAGGGCCTGCTCTGAGTTCCTGGCTAGCTGAATGTGAAGGTACGTCTACCCTTGGACTTTTTTTCCAGTTGTATTTGGCAGTAGATTATTTTTCTGTGTTGGATGTATAAAAATATCTGAATAGTAAGAGAGAGAACAGTAATGTTGACCTGTTGCTTTTGTGTAAAGGAGGTTACTTACCAGTATGAGAATAAGTGTTGTAGAATAAACTCCTTAGAAAGGGCAGATGGTGGTTGTGTTTGGAAGCGCCTGGGGAAGGAAGCTTCCTCGCGGCCCCCGTTATCTCAGCCGGCATAGTTCTCGGCATCTCCAGTGTGGAGGCGAAAAGCAAAAGGCCTAGAACAATTTCCTCTTTCATTTGTGATAAAGAAGGTCTTGGGTGGGAAAATAAAGGAGGCCTAGAGTGAAGGAGGGTGACTGAAGGCTTTTTGCTTCCTGACAGACTCCCTTGGGGCTCACGTGCCTGTGAGGACCCGTGATAACTACCCAAGCAGTTGGGTTAGTGCACCTCTGAGAAGGCGAGGCGCCCCGCGGTCTAGTCCTCTAGCAGTTCTCCAGCAGCTGACAGCAACATGAGTATGCAAATAATTTGCAATTAGTTCTATAAATATGAAACATGCCACGTAAATGGTCTCCCTGCTCAGACCCAAGAGATTAAATGGAAAAGAGGGTACCACAATGATTTCCTGCTGGACGCGTCCCTTCCAGCCTACCCCCCTTCCTTCCCACTACAGAAACACGCAGCCTTTATCAGTTCCCCATCTCTGTCCATATCGCTCTGTTTATACACACCATTTGAGGTAGGCCTGGGTCTGGAGTTGCTGTGGGAACAAGGCTCTCGAGAGCCTGCCTTTGTGAGATCGTAATCTCATCATGTGGCATACTGATTTTATAAAGAGAGTAATAGGGCTTGTGATGTTTATTTGAATGGCAAACAGATCACTCCACGGCCTAAGAACATGGATGCTTGTTTCTAAGGAGTAGTACACGGGCCAGACTGGCTCTGGTTCTCTTCTGGGCTTTGAAAATTGTACAAGCCAGGGATTCCTAGGGGTCTCTGAGTGCTGGAATTTGTTAGGGAACAGTAAGGGCCCCAGCAGTGTAAGATTTCCCAAGTGCCTGAACTCTGCCATGATACGGCCTGCCAAGTGAAGCCCAGATACATATGGGTTTTTATTTCATTTTAGAAAAAATTATTGGGGCATAATTTACACTCAATCAATGTATCCATTTTAGGTGTCAGTCCCATGAGGTTGTACAAATATATACATTGGAACTGCCACCTATATCAAGGGTATGGGTCACTCTTAATTCCACCTTGTTCACTGGGCCTTTTTTTTCACTAACCCTTAAAACGGAGCGATCCATAACTCCACAGAAGATACACACTCACCCCCCCCCCCCCACGTGCACATCTGCAATTTCACACTTGAAAAAAAATTATTACTTGTCTGGAAAAACTCCAATCACTCATGTCGATAAAAATTGCTGACTGTATTAAAAAAAAAATCCAGGTCTGGATGAATAACAAAAATGAGACTTTTGAGCTTTGGAAAGAATTCTCTGGGACAGATACAAACTACTGAAAATTGAAACTTGGAAAACCTGCCATGTCATCTCAGTCACAATTATTTGATTGCTTTGTGTGTTTATGTCAAGGAAACTTTGTTTCTGACAAAAAAGACAAAAGTACCAAAAAAGGATTTGCTTTCAATGAAAGAACTTGCTTTGAAAATAAAAAAGAAAATTAAATAATAAGAAAGTACAGAGACACCTGGCCAAGATTGAAAATTTGAAACTGATTTTGTTCAACAGAAAACAATTACCCTAGGCTAGTCCCTTTCAGTGCTAAGTTGTCTTCCATAACTGGGCATCAAACACTAGATAATTCACTAAATATAGGAATTCACAAACTGAATACAAGCAGAATGTCCCTTATACCCAGTATGATTGAAAATAGAGAACTCTCCAACATCTTCATAGTAAAATGTCTAGAATTGTTCCTGCTGGGTTGTATATTTCTTTCTATGTTTTTGTCTTCATTTCTTTCTCTGCCTTACATTTTGGTTGAATGCCTCGTATGTGCCGGGCACTATGCTGGGCTGAGGATATAGTGGTGAGAAGGCAAAGCTCTGCCCTATAGCCCTGCCCTTTAAGCACTAACAGCCTTTGCTTCTTATGTCATAAATCCACTCTGATTTTCGTCCCACTTCCTGTGCGTCTGCTGCTCTCTCTACAAAGTATGGCTATAAATGGGAAACTGGGAAAAGAGAAGGGAGCGGACAAAGGGAGGAAAAGAAATAGCCCAATAACTATTTTTCATCTGATAAGGACTAGCAATTTTATTTTGTCCATCTGTCAGGGCTGGGGTTCAGGGTAGGAGAAGATTTAAAAAATCCAAATCAATAAAAAGCAAAAGCCCAACTAGAATAGCCCAACTCCTGAGTGCTTGCTTGAAATACAGAACTCTCCCTCAGCATCTCTGTCTATACTAGGGAAAGGGGAAGCCACAGAGAGGAATCAGAGTCAACGCTAATACCAGGGGCCTGCGGTTTCCAGTAATTACTGCATTTCCTACGTGTCAGAGATTTGTAGAAGAGTATAACCTATTTTTGATGACCATGGGATTATTAGGAGAACACTGGAGTGGTGGTTTACTGAACATGGATCGTATGACTGCCAGTCATCAGTTCTAAATCTTCTGATATATTCTTGTGTTGATTGTGGACATCAGGAGTCTGAAGAATTGGTCTTTTAAATCTTTTATAATTTACTTACCTTCTTCATAAAATTCTAAAAAGTAAAACCAAATCTACACTGCAAAGACACATGTAAATTGTGGCTTAAAAGAAATGAAAACAATTCCTAGGAGTAGACATTTACTTCTTGACCGGTGATTTCTCAAGATGCAACATCTCATTCAAATGCCACATTGGCTCTTGGGTACCTAAGAGTTCTAAATGTGGCTCTTAAGATACAACAATGCGAGGCTTACTTCTGGAGACCACAGGACAATGTGGATGTGCTGACACATTTCTTTGCTCTTGGCTTCTTGGAAGAAAGACTCAAGAAATCACAGTGCACATTGTTATGAGAAATTTGAAATAGACCAAGGGGCAAAGCCTTACAATTGCTACCACACAGTCAGTATCAAAGGTTACACCTTGTGGAAAAAAAATTTTTTTTAATAATAAGAAAGTACAGGGATATCTGGCCAAGATTCAAAATTTGAAACTGATTTTGTGCAATAGAAAACAATTACCCTATGCTAGTCCCTTTCAGTGTTAAATTGTCTTCAATAACTGGGCATCAGATACCAGGTAATTCACCAAGTACAGGAAAAGCGTGACTTCAAACTTATAGAATTGTGAAATCTAAATAATTTTTATCCTTTATAAATATTTTTTTCTATGTATATCTCAAGGCTACGTATAAAGATGGTTGATAACAGCAAACAGAACATTTTCTACTGTTCCTTTAAAATAAGGATGAAAAGAAGATGGTACAGAATGAAATATCTGAGATAAAGAAAATTCTCTAGTAATCTGTCCCCAACAGAACATTGTTTGTATATTAGGTGACAAGAGAGAAAATCATAGTGAAATAATGGCCTTCCACATAAAAGAATTATGATGCATTGACATTAGGTCTAGCCAAAATGAAAGAAGTTCTGAGCTGAGGCTGTCAGAGTCTCTAACAGAGCACAGTCAGTATGTATTTTCAGGCTGTCTTCCTCATCACCAGCTCACAGTAACGTGAACTGAGAATTGGCTTTTTATGGAGATTTATTACAATGGCATTGCCATTCAAGAATAGGCGGCTATCATCATAAATAAAGAGAAGACACAAAGGGATCTGAAGAGCCATGACACAGAGAATTTGTCAAGGTGGGTAAATCGCGAACTTATTAAACATACTGCAAAAAATACACATCCCTGAAGCAATCCCTCTTTAGGAGAAACTCTTCTTTTTTCTGCTTTGGAAAAACCAAGGCAAGCTGCTATGGTTTGAATTTCCTAACATTGTCCAAGGCATCCTTGGCCTTCTTGACCTCAGAAAGCAGTGCCTGGACTGTCCGTTTATGGAGCACACAGGCTGCTCTGATGAACAAAAGATGTGGATTCCCATGACCACCAAGCCTGCTGTGGCCTGAGGGTTGATACTTGGGATCAACAGTGCGGATCAGGCTTTCCTTCTGCTAGAGATGACAAAGCTCCCGAGAGACCTACTTCAAAGTCCTTCCTGAAACACGAGGGGCTCGGGGGAGACAAACAGCTGACTCCTCATGCCCCACACTTGCCCTAATAGTTGAACGGGCAGGGCCTACGTGTCTCCCCACATTTCCTCTGGACACTGAAATCTGTGTAAGTGAACGTGTTTCCATGTCCAGCTTTGTTGTTTCAGCTGTTCGCAGGGCTGGGGGTATCAATTACGCCTTGCCTGGAGATGTGACCTGCACCAACACCTCCCGCCTCACCGCTGGCCTCCTCCTTCCCGGCTGCCCCGATTTAAACAAATGCCTGCTGCTTCTTGCTCAGGCTACCATTCCTGCCTTCTCAGCCCCAGTAAATGATTCATTAGGGTGGATTAACCCTTTAAAAACTGCTATTTACCAAAGGGTCCCTGGGGACTGTCACACACACTCCATCATTTTTGGCTATTATAAACAGCCGGTCCCAGCAGGGTGCAATCCACTTTAAGGCTACTCAGGTTGTCAATGTGGGTTTTGTTAGCCCCGATTCACTTAAAAGCTCAAGACAGGGTTTAATCTGTGAGATGGGAGAGACACATCTTCATCTTGCAGCCTTCATATGCCAAGTCTGTGTGTTGCCATTCACAACTAAGCAGGTATTCCACAATAAGGACCCAGAAAGGAGCCACACCATGGCTGTGGGGTTACAGAGGACCTATTTTCATGCCTTCACCACCCAGGCCTCCTTGGCTGGTGCCATTTTCTGCCCATAATCAGCTGTGTGCACAATGAGCACTGCCTGCCAAATGGCCATTCGTGGGCGCAATTAGACACCTGTGCCTTCAAACAAGTTGCAAGCACCTAATTGTGTCTGCATGTAGCCACTTGTGGGTGCAATTACCCAGAAATCCAGGTGTGCCCGGTATTATGTACAATTTAAGGGAGGGAAAGTGTCTTCCAAAAAAGAAGGCTAAGGTTGAATGTGTGCCCTTCCAACTTACAGCAGGGTGGGTGGTTCAGCAGGAGCTACTGCTGCTATGGATCTATGCAGCCTTTTTGCTTAGGGTCTAGAGCCATGCTGTCCCACAGTAAAGAATGCAAGCCACATATATCATTTAGTACCCACATTCAAAAGAAAAATAAAATTAATTTTAGTAATTTATTTTACTAACCCAATATATCCAAAGTATTATCATTTCAACATGTAATCAATATAGAAATAATTCATATTTAACATTCTTTTTTTTGTCTGGCATTCAGTCTTGAAACTTGGCACATATTTAGCACTTAAAACACATCATGGTGAGGCCTGGTCATTTTGGTGGTTGAAGGCCCCATGTGGTCACCGTGACCATACTGGACAGCACAGACCTACAAGGAATTCTTTTCAATTGTGATTAACTGTAATATTTAATCTCTCAGCACTTTTCTAAATTACAGCAATTTAGTTGCACACGAACTTTATGTCCACGCTATACCTGTGAAATCAGGTTTCAAAGACATATGTCCTTCAGTGTCTTAGGGTTGTCATGGGTAATACAGCTCTTCATATTAGTAATTTGCATCCCCAGCAAAATAAAGTAGAAAGTTGAAGACCTGCCCCTTCCTCTTCATGTTATGAGGAGCACGTTGGGGCTGGGTTTGGAAGTGGCAGGCACAGGCCGTGCAGGTAGTCAGAGATGGGTGCTGCTGGAATGGGAAGGGAGGTGGGAGTGGCAGGTGTAAGAGGGGGAAGGAATGAGAGGCAAGACTGTGGCAACATCAGCTTTGGCCTTCATTATATATCTAAATGGCTGCTCCAATCTCATCCAAATGAGTTTGTTTGTTTTGTTTTTATTAAGACAGAGTTTGACAAAAACTCACCTGAGCTAAGCAATGGCATCCTAGCTGCTTCAGCCTCTGAAGCCGCTGGGATTTCAGGAGCTCGCTGTAGCACCCGGCTGGGTTTTTCGTTTTTTTTCATGAGTTGGGTTCTTGCTCAGACAAGCCTCGAACTCCCGAGCTCAAGCAATCTTCCTGCCTCAGCCTCCCACAGTGCTGGGATTATAGGTGTGAGCCATTGCACCCGTCAAATGAGTATGGTTTTAGGAATATGTTAACAGAAGGTGTGAATCATTTTGTTTGCATTTGTGATTAATGAATTAAAATTTGTTAAGAAATGCTTCAAATGGAGAAATAATAGAACCTACTTGATAGGGCTATGGTGAGGATTAAATAGCTAAATGTAAACTGCTTAGAACACAGCCTAGCACAGAGTAACCAATGAATGTCGGCTGCTCTCCTCCTCCTCACCATCCTCATGACTCCTGTTCTCAAGCCATTACAGAACAGGAGGTGAACCTTTCTCTCTCCTCTCTCTCTACCACCTCTCCCAACTCCTCTTTCTCCTCTCTCCCCCTCCCTTCCCCCTCCCCCCTCCTCTTCTCTCTCTCTCCTTTCTCTACCACCTTTCCCCCTTTCTCTTCTCTCTCTAGCTCCCTCCCCTCTCTTTTTTCTCCCCCTTCTCTCCTCTCTCTCCCCCCTTTCTCCTCTTCTTTCTTTCTCTCCTCTCTCCCTCTCCTCTCCCCACTTCTCTTTTCTCTATCTCTCTCTTTCACACACACACATACACACACAGAGAGACACACACAGATACACACACAGAGCTCAGGTGAAGGGAAAGGATGGAATTCTCCTTGGGAGATGGTTTCCAATGTCCTCTCATTTCTTCATTGCCACATACTCAGAGAATTTCTCCGAGTTCAGGAGTCAAGCATGAGCAACCCTGGCTCTGCCACCCCTTCCTAGCAGGCTTTCAGGCTCATGATGCAGGCGTTGTCTGAGAACTGGTTAAATGATGGCTCAGAGCCATTTGCAATGCTCTTTCATTTCACTAAAAGAATACATGAGAAGCATATGTATACCGCGCACTGTCCATCCTGTGTAACTCCTCCCTGAATCGAGGGCAACCAACTTCACACTTTTGTACGATCAATTTCTGTTTCTATAAATTAGATTATACATTTACATCTCTCCTCCAATACGATCACCCATTCTCTGTTTCTTTCCCTCCCACCCTGGGAATGGCCAGCCCAACAGCCTGGCTGCCACAGATAACCGAGGGCTAGAGTATCTCCTCCTGGTCTCTTCTTTTTGTCCCTTGCCTGCCTCAGTGGGCAGAAGGGTTGGGTGTGGCTGGCACTGGATCCCAGTGTCACTGATCCACTCCTCAGTGCCTCCAGCAGCAGCAACACCCCTTCCCGGCAGGTCCCTCCCTCCTCTCTGCCTCTCCTGCCCTTCCTCAGACATGTCAAGAAAAGCTCTCCTGGTCTCTGTTGGCTCCACTGACAAAGATAGTTGAGGAAAAGGCAATAATCTAGTCTACAGGATTAAAAAATTGTATATATCCCGAGGGAACCAACGTCACCGACACGGAGTGCAGCCAGATGCCTCAAGAGCCTCGACCACAGTGGCCAGCCACTTCCTCCTCCGCCCCTCACTGCACCTGCTCTTCCTCAAACACAATTGTTAAAATAGACAAAACAGGGTTACTTATTTTATTTTATTTTGCTTTAATTACCAGCATTGTAGGGTAACGTTTCCCTCTGCTTCCTTGCCTGACTTTTCATTTTCATATCAGACACATTTTCATATCAAGAGGCTGGAGTGACCCCTAGTCTATTACCTGGAGAGGATGCCCACTCTGGGGCAGGTGTGGGGGCCAGCATCCACAGCAACAATATTTTTAAAACAGTTTTCACCTGGACAGCACTTCAATTACATAAGGAGCTAAACAGGTTTGCGCTGGTCTGGCTGTCTACTCAATGAGACATGCATCCCAAGCTCCAGGACACTGCTGTGTACACACAGGCCACAGGAACAGCCTGTTTTAGGCTGAGGACTGACAGCAGGAGGGATGCATCTGGGTTGGCCAAATAACACCTATTCATTGTGCTGTCTCCAAGCAGCAACCAGAAATGATGACTGCAGGACTGGGCACCCCACCTGGAGGCTAAGCCAGAGCAGGCAGTGTGAACCAGCCCTACACTCGATCCATAAAAGCTGCCCAGAAACGACCTTCATGAGCTTGAAGAGTAAAGTCACAACTTCTGCCACCATCTTTCTAATATAAGAAAAGCAAATTAATGTTTTAGATTACTCTGGTGTCTTTAATTGAACACATTAGTTAATGTTTGACCTGTTCAAATACTGGAAATGTGAGCATTTTCTCAAAGACACAAGTTTCCAAAAGTATCCAGGTATCTCAACCCGCAGTCAAAATTTACTTTATCCTACAAGTCACTGTCAGGTTGAAGTAGAGTGATTTACAGTAAATTTGTCATGGCAGTTGTAAAGGAGGCTATCGTAATTATTGTTTCATCGACAAGAGTAGCCTGTTCCCAAGGTATTTTAGTGTCTTGTGCCTTCTCTATGATTCAACAGATGAAGAATGGAGCAGCCATCTGTGGGAGGGTTGAAACATAGGAAGGTTTTAAATCTCTTTGATACGACTATCATTAAGAGATCCATTTGTGTTTCGAAGTTCCATTCTTTGTGATTAATTCTTTTAAAAACTTCAGAGTGAGACATATAAGGCCACCATATCTTTAGACACTGAAACTGATTCTCTGAATATTGGTATAATTAAAGATAGGCATTAGTGTAGCTGTGGGTGCCGGATTTGAGACAGCAGGTTGTTGATGCATTTTCTCAACCTGCCCTCTCCTTGAGTCCAGCCTGAGTCCAGCCATGAACTGATATCAGTATGCCCTTCTGTGGCAGTGTCACCACTCACATGTCATTCCCATTATTATAGATGTCAAGGAAGAGACAGGAGAGGCTTGTTTTATTATGGGCATGAATGATAGCGAGAGATTGGACGTTCCAGGGCACTCTGCTAAAATGGGTGATTCAGAGATGCTGCGCCTCGTACTTGAAAAAAGATCCAAATTTATTACGTTTAATGTTTAATATAAATCACCAAACCTGAATGTGTTATAAAAATGAGCTAAATGCCGCTTAACAGACATTATTAAAGAGTCTTAAGCATGGAGCCATTTCTAATTGGTAAAAGTTCACAGATGAACACTTCTTGCAAGTACTCATTTTAAAGGAATATTTCTTCCTGGAAGAGGCCCCTTATTTTAGTGTGAGATATAATCCAGGGGACAAATCTCTTTATGAAAGTAGCATCTGTACATTCACAGAAGGAATCTGGTGAAATCTATGATTTAAATCTTATTCCTTCCTTACTTTAATATGAGACAAAATCAAGTAAAAATAATTAAGACTACAGTAATAAACAGTCCAAGGTAGTGTGCTTGGAATACAACTGCCATGTAAGCCAATAAATGTCAAGAGCCAATTGGCTATTCTTTGTTTAAAAGAAAAAGTTAAAAGAGTAGTGCAGAAAATTATCTGTGCTGTTTTTATTATCTTGATTAAAGGATATAAACACGAGTAATTTAAAATTAATCTGTGAAGGAATATGCTGTCATTTCAATTAGAGAAAAGAGAACCATTCTTTGGCTGTCCCCACCTCAGCAAAGCCACCATCTTAAACTAGAAAGTTTGGTCTTCAAAATGGGACGACTGCAGTAAACCAATTTTCAGCCACCAAATGTGATTTGCAAAATTGGTTTGAAGTAGCGCTGGCTGGATACTACCTCTGCAGGGGAGTGAAATTAAAACTGTCATCCATTCACACAAAGTCCCAATAGCTTGGCAGCCTCCAGTGTGTGCTGGTTCACAACTGCAGCTGTTTCCCTAACAGCACAAAGACACGGCTTTGGGGACTCTGCCCTTGTGCTTCTTCACAAGAGTTCTCAAACTGATAACGGAAAGGTACCTCTGCGTCACAGAGGAGAAGGACAAGACAGGCAGGAAAGAACCGAGTATGCCATGGTGGCTTCTCCCCTTCACATGGGCCATTCAGAGTTTTCTACTAATTCCTTAACTTCATCATTCTCCCCACACCCCCATTTTCAGGTCCAGAATGCAGGCTCTGAACCACTCTCATTTCTGTTTTAAAAAAAGAATTCAGGGCCCACAAAAATAAACAATCAGAATGCTAGGAAGAGAAATATATTTTCGTACAGCCTCAAAAATCTATTTTGTGGGTATATTTACAGTTTTACACTTTACTGATTATTTACTTGCTCATTCTATTACTTGTGCTTTTCTGGTGTATAAACTTTATTATTACATAGCTCATTATGGTCAATGAAAAAAAAACAAGTATTTACCAACTACCTACTATCTAGCTAGGTGCTGTACAGGGTACAAAGAAGTTTAAGACATGGTCCTCACCGTCAAAAAGCTTACACTTTCTGCTTAGGGAGATAAGCTAAAAAAGCATTAAGAGAAAGATAATTTGACGAGATACGTCAATACAAGAATCTATGTGAGAATGACATAGGATTTGACTTTCTACAGAGTTCTATCACATAACTTTTCCACAACAGCGAAATCCAGATATAACACGGTCAGCTTGAAAGGTGTATTTGGGGCCATCACATTGATACCAGGTTTTTCTATGATTCTATTATTCATTCTTATGATTCTGGCTTATGTTACTTTATCTCATAACGATGTATTTGTATTTTATAGCAGACAAGACAAACCTTCATTTGCTTGTGTACGTTGTCTACAGTTTAACTGAAGTTTTTTAGATAGCAGCCAAGGTGACTGTTAAGGGTTGTAGATGTACCTCTCCTAACTTCTCAGAGGTCACAAACATATGCGAGAAGATGGTCATGCTTTTTAGGGTGAGATCTTGTTCTTTTTTTTTTTTTTTTTTTTTTTTGAGACAGAGCCTCAAGCTATCGCCCTGGGTAGAGTGCTGAGGCATCATAGCTCACAGTAACCTCCAACTCCTGGGCTTAAGCGAGTCTCCTGCCTCCGCCTCCCAAGTAGCTGGGACTACAGGTGCCCACCACAACACCCAGCTATTTTTTTGCTTGCATCCATCATTGTTGTTTGGCGGGCCCAGGCTGGATTTGAACCCGCCAGCTCAGGTGTATATAGCTGGCGCCTTAGCCGCTTGAGCTACAGGTGCCGAGCTGAGATCTTGTTCTTTAAATGAACATGGCTATAGCATTGACAAGGGATATAAAACTCTAGCTTTGAATGACATGGCATTGATTAAACTCTAGGTACTACATTGTTACCACAGTTTATCTACAGCCAGTCAACAGATGGAAGTGTACCTGATCTAATGCACAGGCAACATCTGTCCAGGTAAGGAGAGGACAGGAGAGGAGTGGGATCTGATGGAAATCCATTTCCAGTGCAGCTGTTAGGACTCACCAGAGGAAGAGCAGCTGCTCCGTGGCCAGTGGAGCAGGGCCCTGGTAGTATTCCTGGTGAGAGACTGGGTACAAGGACCTAAAGTGTGAATAGACTTTGGTGCAGAGAATAATCCAATGAGGTGGTATCTGCATTTGCTCCACTAAAGCAGAAAGGTTAGGTATGTGCCTGCTGCCTAAGCTGTGTCCTATTAGGGTTATTTTTACCAATGTTCCAAAAACACATGTCCACAAAATAAATAAGCGTCTTGCTTTGGAAGGCAATGGATCATTCTGAATGAATCCACAAGCCAGGCCAAATACTCAGGAAGTTACATACATGGTTTCAAAACCTAACTGCGTTGAATCATTTGCCAAGAGCACAGAGACTTGAATGCTCTTGGAGACACTGCAAACGTAGCAAGGATCACCTTAAAAGAAAGAATTTCATAGTGTTTTTCATCTCAGAGGAAAGAAAAAAAACTTTGCCAACATTAGTTAGTTTTAAGTTATCCTTGTGGAAGTATTTAAATATGTTACCTCTATAACTCTGGCTTTTTTTCTTCGTTCTCACTTATTCATACATTTTTATTTGGAAATTTAAAAATTTCAAAGCCCAGGTGGGATTTGAATGTAAAATCCACGTGCTTGTGTTTTCTTTTTTATAATTTAACTATTACCTACTGTGCACCAATTTTTCAGGATTAGTATCTATTTATATTTTTTCCCATTTTGTGCCACCTTTTTAAGGCTAAAAATGAAGAAAAGTATTTTCCTCAAGCATTTGCTTCTAACGGTCCTGACGAACATTGTTTGGTTAGTTTTTGGAATGGCAAATAGAACAGTCAAAAATGCCCTCAAGTCCTAGTTAATGCAGTAGGATGAGAAAAAGAAATAAAAACTATACTGACAGATTGAAAAGAAAAAAAACAAAACTGCCTTTTTTTGTAGGTGACATATCATTTATGTAGAAAATCTGAAAGAACGGACAACAAAGTTCTTGGAACTAATAAGCAGTAATAATAAGGCTGCAGGAGATAAGGTTAACATATGAAAGTCAATTACTTTACTATTTGTCAGCGATGAATAAGGGGATTGAAATGAAAAATACAATACCATTTATATTTGCATCTCCCACATGAAATATTTATGTATAAATTTAAAAAAATATGCAAGGTCAATGAGGAAAACTATAAAATTCTGATGAAAGAAATCAAAAGAACTAAATTAATGGAGAGATATTCCATCTCCATGGATAGGAAGACTCAATATTTTCAAGATGTCAGCTCTTCCCAGCTTAATCTTTACAAATTATCTTTTTTTTTTTTTTTTTTGAGACGGAGCCTCAAGCTATCCCCCTGGGTAGAGTGCCATGGCATACCTGCTCATAGCAACTTCCAACTCCTGGGCTCAAGCGAGTCTCCTGCCTCCACCTCCCAAGTAGCTGGGACCACAGGCGCCCGTCACAATGCCCAGCCATTTTTTTTTTTTTTTTTTGAGACAGAGAGTTACGTTATCACCCTTGGTAGAGCACCATGGCATCACAGCTTACAGAAACCTCAAACTCTTGGGCTTAAGCGATTCTTTTGCCTCAGCCTCCCAAGTAGCTAGGACTACAGGTGCCTGCCACAATGCCTGGCTATTTTTAGACAGGGTTTTGCTCTGGCCAGGCTGGTCTTGAACTCGTGAGCTCAGGCTATCCACCTGCCTCCACCTCCCAGAGTACTAGGATTATAGGTGTGAGCCAACATACTCGGCCCAGAAAGTTGTCTTATGGATATTCACGACTTATTCTAAAGTTTATATGCAGAGGCAATATACCAAGAATAGCTAATGAAATATTGAAGGAAAAGAACAAGTTTGGAGAACTGACACTGCCCAACTTCAAGGTTTACTATGAAGGTACAATAATGATGGCATTGTAGAGAAAGAATACACAAATAGATCAAAGGAACAGAATAGTGAGTGCAGAAATAGACCTATACAAATATAGTCAATTGACCTTCCATGAAGGACCAAAGACAATACGATGCAGAGAAGAGTCTTTTCAACATATGATGCTAGAACAACCAGACATCCACAGGTGAAAAAATGACTTTAGTCACAGACCTTATGGTCTTCACAAAAATAAACTCAAAGTAGCTTATAGATCTAGATGTAAAATGCAACCCCATTAAACTCCCAGAACATAAAATAGGGGAAAATCTAGATGACCTGGGGTTAGTGATAAATTTTTAGATACACCAAAGGCATAACTCATGAAAGAAAGAATTGATGAGCTAAACTTTATTAAAATTATAAAATTCTGCTCTGTGAAAGAAAATGTCAAGACAATTAAAAGAAAAGACACAGATTGGGAAAACAGATTTGCAAAGACAAATCTGATAAAAGACCATTATCTAAAATATACAAAGGACTCTTTAAACTCCATAAGAAAACAAATAACCTAATTAACATATGAATCAAAGACCTTATTAGACACCTCACCACAGAAGATATACAGGTGGCAAATAAGCATATGGAAAGAAGCTTCACATCATATGTCCCTGAGGAAATGCAGCTTAAAACAACATTGACATACACCCTGAACATAGTAGAGTGGCCACAGCAGAGAACACAAACACCAAACATCGAAAAGGATGTGGAGCAACAGGAACTCTCATTCACTGCTCGTGGGAATTCGAAATGTACAGCCCCTTTGCTAGACAGCTTTGTGGTTTCTCGAAAAACTAAACATAGTCTCACCCTGTGATCAAGCAATCACATCCCCTGGTATTTATTCAAAGTAGGTGAAAACTCAGAGTCCCATAAAAACCTTCTCATAGACATTTATAGTAGCTCTATTCATACTTGCCCAAACTTGGAGGCTACTAAGACATCATTAAGAAATGAATGAGTATACAAACTGCGGTACATCCAGACCCTGGAATGTCATTCATCCTGGAAAGACATGAACTATTCAAGCCAAAAAGGATATGAAGGAACCTTAAATGTATATTGCCAAGAGGAAGAAGCCAACCTAAAAGAAGGAAGTATGATTCCAACTATGTGACAGGTTGAAAAGGCAGAACTATGGAGACAGTGAAAAGAACATTTGCTTGCCTGGGGATGAATAGGAAGAGCACAGAGGAGCTTTAGTACAGGGAGAACGCTCTGTATCATTCCATGATGATGGATATGTATGGTTATACAGAGGAGGTTTAGTACAGGGAAAATGCCCTGTATTGGTCCATGATGATGGATATGTATCCTTATACAGAGGAGGTTTAGTACAGGGGAAAATGCTCTGCATCATTCTATGATGATGGATATGTATTGCTATACAGAGGAGGTTTAGTACAGGGAGAATGCTCTGGATCAGTCCATGATGATGGATATGTGTAGCATCAATGCAGAGGAGGTTTAGTACAAGGAGAATGTTCAGTATCAGTCCATGATGATAGATATGTATCCTTATACAGAGGAGGTTTAGTACAGGGAGAATGCTCTGTATCAGTCCATGATGATGGATATGGACCATTACACAGAGGAGTTTTAGTACAGGGAGAACACCCTGTATCATTCCATGATGATGGATATGTACCGTTATACAGAGGAGGTTTAGTACAGGGGAGAACGCTCTGTATCACTCCATGATGATGGATATGTATCGTTATGCATTGTCCAAACCCTCAGAGTGCCCAGCACCGAGTGAGGAACCCTGCTGTGCACTTTGGGTGACGTTGATGTGTCATTGTAGGTTCATCAGGTGAAACAGCTGTTGGACTCTGGTTCAGGAGGTTGATTATGGGGGCGGCCATACACATGTTGGGTAGGAGGTTAATAAGAAATCTCTGCGCCTTCCTCTCAAATTTGCTGTGAACCCCAAAGTGCGCAAGTAAATAAGCAAATTGAAAACAAATAAGCCTCACTCTCTAAACCCAACAAATAAAGAGGCAGCTGGTGTCTTTCTCCTTTGTCACCAAGGGTGCTCGTGAGATCAGCCCCTGACAAAGGACAGGATGTGCCTTTCTTTGCAGGACAAGTGAAGCCACAGCTTCTATTTTTAAGTCCCTGCTGCCTTTAGTGTCAATCTCTTCTTTCTCTCTTCAGCGGCTTCTGCCCCCTTGCAGCTCCTCATGCCTCCCTGCTCTCTAGCCCGCCTCCTTGTCAACACAGAGGAGAGTACAATACTATCCCAGTTATTTAATCCAGAAATTCGCATTTAAACTCTACCTGCACCTGTGAAGGGAAAGGCTTTGTCTCCAGGTAAACATGCAGGCCGCACGCTGGCATGATGCAAAGTTGCTCCAGTTAGCGGGGGAGTCAATGAGTCCTTACCGATTCCTGCCAATGCTGGAAAATGGGGATATTCACTGCTAGAAATGACCAGTGGGTCTCTCTGGGAAGAAAAGGTGCCAAGAACAAGCACTGTTGGTGTAATGACACTACAGTTTGCAGCCTGTTAACAGACACATACAGCTGGAGCCTGCCTGCAAAGCTCTTCCTGGACCAGTGATACCTGGTCCAGGATGATGCCTAAACTTGCAAAAACAAAAACAAAAGCAAAAAGAAAACATTGAAGGACATGTCCGACCCTCTTGGTTGTCTGCCTTTGCTAAGTTCTCTTCAGGCAGTCCCCCAACTCTCTACCCGTTTAATTTTATGCTTTTCACATTCCTAAGGAATGAAGTTCTCACCATGAAGTTGCTACAAGGGTTACTGGTTTTGTAAACTTCTATTTCCCTTTTCTTCCTAAAAACAACTTTTGCTGTGCACAGTATAGATACCTAGGTATTGTAACTAACTGTGGTTTCTGAAATTCTGAAATAGTGTTTTCTCTTTAAGGACAGTTTCGCTATTCTGCGGTGAAGTTGTCAACCCCTTTTGGATTATAAGAATTTCTTTTTTTTCCTTCCACATATAATTTCTTCCATATTTTCAGATACTTACATCATCTAGGCCAATTTGTCGGCACATTTCACCCCATACCATGGAGATAAACCACGTATGGATTTTAAGTGCTAACAGACAGAGAACTGCTAATTTGTCTAGTCCACAACCTGGGTAGTTTTCTACTTGTATCACAGAGTATGAATTTCCTGATTTTCATGTTGATGTTTTATTAACTTGATATTCCTTGCAGGAAAAATTGGCTTTTTAAAAAGAGATAATTATTTCCTATTTGTTATTTTCCTACCACTTGAATACTCTTAGAGGTGAGCAATGATGGGGTCTCAACTTGGAGACATCTGAATATTTGAAATCCCTTTCTCTTCCTGAAAAAACAAACACAGCAAGATATTGTTCCAGGGATTCGCTTAAATTCTAGGATGTGCAGTTTTATAAAGCTTGGTTTCCTCTCTGTATGTGCTTTTCAAATCTCATTGGGCGGCTCACAGGGATGACTTGTAGCTCTGTGTGCCATCTCATCACATCCCAGGGCCCAGCATTGTCAGCACGCTGCCTTCCCACCGAGGCTGGCATCCCAGCCGTCCTCACCCACCAAGGACAATGGCACCTGGACTCCAGGATTATGTCCGCTGCCCTCCCCTCCATGCTCATGTCTCATGAGCCACACGTCGGGTCAGTCTCCTCCTCACAGCACAGATATCTCTTCCCTTCCTGGCCTGCCCAGCTTACAGCCTCATTTCAGGCTCTCAGAGTCTCTCCAGTGACTAGGTCAATAGCTTCACATTGACTTCCCTGATTCCAGTCTTGTCCCCCCAATTTATTCTCCATGAGATCATCAATGGGCTTCTTCTACAATACAAATCCAACCAAACCATTGCCTTGGTGAAAGGCCTCCCATGGCCCGCAGCTTCCTGGGGAGACACAGACTTCCCAGCACATTGTGTAAAGTGCTACACCGCTTGCCAATTCCCACCTCAAAGGCAGTGAACACAGAAAGTTTTCGTGCTTCTTCTACTTCATCGTGATCATCTAGTTACTTGTCCCTCCTCCACTCTCTACCTGCCACGTCAGAGACTGGGCAGTAAATCCCTAAAGATAAGGACTGGGTTTTACTGAAGAATATTTCCTCTGTGCCCAGTGCAGTGCCAGCTACATAGTATCATCTAGCTAAAAATTTACTGAATTAATGAATCAATAAACAAAGAATAAATTGGAAGGACAAGATGGAAATCAGGGAAATCAATGAATCAGAGGAGTCAACTCTCTCTACCTTCATGACCTTGTCCAACTTCAGAACAGTAGATGGAGTATCATTCAACAACTCACCTTCTCAAATTTCCTCTGCCCACCTGAGCTGCCCAGTTAACAGTCCTGGGTTTCCTTCCTTCCATCAAAGCCGACCTTGTCCCCACCCTTTCTTTGCTGGACTTCAGCTATATACCCTATAACTTTCCTCTTACACATAAAGTGTACACTAACTTGAATTCTAATCTTCTTAAAGAGTTAATGTGCCTCCCTAAATGCCTAATTTACTACCAGAGAGTGACTTAGGCACTGGGGAGAATCTGGCTCATTATTTAATAGCCAATAAGGCCAGCTGTTTCAGTTCAAGAAATTAATGGTCTTTAAAACCTTTCCATATTGTACCAACTGCTCTTCTAGATGGAGAGCCAAGTGACTTTTATTAGGAAGGTTGATAAAATCCAAGCCCTGTTTAGTCCTGCTCTAGCCTTCTTCTTAAGACCCATAGAGTCTTCTGGGACATCTGGTTATTTTTGTTTGACTCTCCCTGTTGATTCCCTGAGATATTTTCTTCGCTGGGTTTTCTTTGGTTGCTCCCTTGGAGACTGTGGAAGGTGGTCCGACAGCTGCACTCCATGCCCTGACGGCGTGACCCCCGGCCTTCTTGACTTCCTAAGTAAGAATGCCTTTCAGCATTAGGCCTAATTTGGCTGAGACAGTGAGCAGCCTGTTACTTTCAGGATAGCTCACTCCATCTTTAGCCACCTGAAATTACTCATATGTGGGAAAAAAATTCCCATTCAGAGCATGTTTTATGTAACCATCTTTCTCTTATTAACATCCCACCATTAGGCAAAAAAGGTCAGAAAAAGGATAGATTAGGCCACAAATCCATATTACGAGACAAGGGTACAGCAGCCCTTAAATCTGTAGCCATTGACCAGTGTTTTATTTGAGGACATTTGGCTTTTGGGAACAAGGATGAAGAAAGTCCATTTGCCTTCCACCAGGTGTTGGTGCCTCCGTTCTTTTCAAATACAAACACTTGCCAGTGGCCCATGAACAAATGACATTGAATGGCTTATTCATCTAAATTGTGTATGGAAAGGGTGGCTATGGTTTAATATTAATATTTTACTTTCTTGAAATGTACAGGGTTTTGTGCTGCCATGATTTACAGCAGGATTGACACTGTACTTTTTCCTCTCCTGAGTCGCTGCCTGCTCACTCTGGTGAGCACGCCCTTTCCCTCTCTGCTCACTGGGGAGGAGAATGGGATGCTATTTTACAAAAGCTGGGGAGACAGCAAGTCCTTCCTTAGGTAGCACTGGTGGACACACAAACCCGGCCACCGACACTTGTGTAGCTTCTGTGTTTCACATGCTGATGGGAGGGAGAGCCGGGAGCGGGAGGGGAGTGTGCAGTCAGGACTGCGATGCCACTCGCCCTGCTTTCTGGGATTTATATGCTGGGAAGGTTTTGTTCTCTATAAAAGCAGCTGGAAAAGCAGCATCCAGAGCAGGAGTATATATCCACACTGCGCTGTGCGCTGCCGAACAGTTGCCCGTAATAAGGTTTCTTGCTAAAACTATTACCTTTGCTGTGATATTGAAGACACCCTTCAACACGGCAAGCCACTGTACGGGTATTTTCTTCTAATAAATTTTTACAAATGAAATAATCTCTGGGAAGCCACTGTCATTCTCTTGAATAAAAAAATACTAGCCACACAGGAATCATAATGGGAGGATTAAAAAGAACGACCCTTTCAGAAGGGTTTATAGTAAATCCCTCTAATTCAGTAAGTCGCCAATTTATTGGGTCACAAAACTCTCTCATTCACCTTTCCCCCCAGGAATCTGAACTAAATATTATTCATGAAAAATTTGGCATGTAATTTCAGAGAATTTGAGGATCCCCTGGAACCAATCAACATCAATTTAGAAATGCATCAAGCCCAGATTAAGAATCCCTTCTCTCTTATTTCCTTTGGGGTTAGCCAAATTAACACATATGCTGTCTCAAGACAAGCCTTCCCTCCGGCGAATCTCTATATTTTTCAGAGAAATTAAAAGAGCAAATCCTAGTCATACAAATGCTGTCTTGAAGTAGCACACCCAGAGTTCTGATCAACCGGAACTGAGGACCACAGAATGCCTGTTCCAGGAGGTGAGGGACATCAGTGTCAGCTCTATGAGAACATCTCCCTCATGCCACAGAAGGTCACATCAGTGGGCAGGAAGTCAAGGAGAGCACATATTTTCCCAGAAGAAGTATCACTTTGAGAAAGAAGCCTATTTGGGGAAATTTGACTACTCCCAGGACACTGAGGACCTAGTGCTCTATCATTCCAAGGGTCCAGGTCAAAATGCTTCAGGACACTTGGTATCCTAACACACGGCATCATTCCAGGGAGAGCAAGATGTAAATTGACTCTGCTTAATGTGTGCCCACAAAATGCACAGGTAACTTCCACAGTGGCCTGGAGCCATTCGACATGGGTGTCTCGACCACTGTGTATTCGTTAAGGTTATAAAAACATCAGAGTTGATATTGCCTGATGCCATATTATGAAAGTGCTTACTGCTTAGGGTGACATGAATGTTCAAAGCATCCCCATTGTAGAAGTGCCAAAATAAGTGGAATCATAAAATAATTAGAAGAACATGTGGATAAATATGTATTTCATAATGGGACATGTTTTGCACATAAAAACAAAGATTAAAGATTTAAAATATAAAAGTTATAAATGTCTATTTATTTACCATAAATATAAATTAAGGTTAATTTAAAACATGACAAAATGTTAGTGTCCTTAATATATGAAGAGCTCTAGTAAATCAAGAAGGAAAAGACCCACACCTGGCCAGAAATGATTTGCAAGATAAACTACAGCAAACCTGCAAATCCTAGTAAACACTGAAGAAAGATTCAGCCTCCTAAGAGTAAAGGAATTACAAATTAAAACCATTTGTGGTCATAATTGTTACTTTTTAACCTATTAAATTGACGTAGGTTTTCAAAAATGACTTATAATCAAGGATGGTGGGGATGTAAATTGCTACAACCTTTTTGGAGGTCAATCTGGCAATTTATATCAGGAACTTTAAAAAATATTCACAGTCTTTGACCTGGTAATTATATGCTCGGAATTTATCTTATAGCCTGCTTGACTTACGACATATACTTTTTATTCTAAGAAGATGAGCCTAAGCATCTTAATTGAACTGGTTGTGATTGATCCAGTTTTATAGGCTTCATGGATATAATACTGTAGCTTAGCATAAAGCTTAATGCTAAAGGGACTCTGTGGAGACCACAGGAGTCACATGACCAGGGCTATGAGACTAATCCTTGAATTTGGCCAAATTCCTACTGTGCTTAATCGAAGCAAAGGTGGCATGTTGCAATCTATGCAAAACTTTAATACTTTGTGTGCATTTACCGCCATGATCATAAGTGAAGTCACTGCAGACACTCAGACCACCATCTTGTATTAAGGGGTGTGCTTGAGTTAGGCACCTCAGTACCAAATTTCCCTTTTTCTGAGGCTTCCATAATCTCAGAGGGTACCAGAAGTATTGCTATTTCAGTGATGTTTTGAGCCTGGCCAGGACAGAAAACCAACTCATTGAAGACTTCACATCCTCTTGATATGTTGTATATTTGAGCAAAAGAAAGAGAAACCAGGAATATATTCTTTTAGGCAGCTCCATTTGATGCTATTGGTATTCATTGTGTTCCATCAAAGACACGCCCTTGGGGGGGGCATCCAGACTGTCTGGGGTTACTTGCTAATTACATGTTTTTCCCTTATGAAAGGCAGACAGCACAGATCTGCTTTGAGTCTAGGCCTTCACACTCGCTGGCCGTCTCAGCGCTGTCGTATGCACACTTAACCTCCTTATCACTTCTGTCCTCCCCATCACTGTGCTCAAGTATTGAGCTTCCTGGCTTGATGTTTTCTGCCACCAATGCTCCATGTTGTGGAGTTAGGAGCAACTCTTAGCCAATAATGAATGGGATTGAAAGGTAAATACCTCTGCATTCTTGTCCTCCAAGTAGGACAAGGTGTGAGTGGATTCTATAATGTCTCTGGAAGTCCCAGCAGAACTAACAACCCTGTCCCCTACCCCCCAACACAGCAGTGATCTGCTCATTAGTGCGCTAATGCATTCTACACTGGCTTTCTTCCCATCCCTTCCTTACCCCCCTCCAAAGCTTCCTGGAATTACTCCTCCTCCCAAAAAATTGCACTCCAATGCTTATTTCAGAATGTTCCAAAGTCTGCCTCTGGGAAGAAATCCAGACTAAGACATCAAAATGAAGACTTTTATTATTCTTGAATTTGTACTAAAAAAGGAGAATTTCCACTATTCTTTGTTATTGTTGTTGCTATTCCAAAAATAGTACAAGGAACTCCCTTGTACTTTATCCTTTATCAAAATTCACCCACTCTTTCCTTTTTGCCCCACTTACTGTGTCATTCATCCTTTTTTCTTCCATTCTGTTCCCTTCCTCTCCATCCTCCCTCTTTCACTCATGAGGCATAGACACACATACATCCCTACATATTATATATACTGATATTTGTGCCTCTTTCTCCCTAAATATTTTAGTGCATATTTATGAAGAACAAGGATATTCTGTTTTATAAGTACAGTACAGATACAGGTGATATCCATGGTTGCTTCTTACCCTCATTGCTTACACTTTATGGGGTCAGAGCTATGATTAGTCACAGAATGCCAGATAACATTAAGTCAACAGTTTTTTTTTTTTCCTACTTGAGAAAAATATCATTTCCAGAATGAAATTACACAGACAGAGATAGATAAGGCTTTGTTGTCCTCATAATGAGTAAAGATGTGTAACAACCTCAGAAGGATGCCTTAGCCTTTGCAATTTGCATTGTTGACCTGCCTCTATTTGTATTTTCTGGATACAAGACTGTGGATTATTACATCATCACCCCCGATGTACTCTGGGGTTCTTGGCTCAGCTTCAGAAATACACATTCATCTAACATCCTGGACCAGCCACTGCCATTCCCACCCATGCTGAGTTGCCTGTGCGGTGCATTTCAGGGGTCTCCTTCTGGAAGTCCGAAAGGCACATCAGATTAACAGGGCCCAGCCCAGGTTCATAATCCCCCACCTTGTCCTCTATTAGCAGTTCTCTCCTAGGGAGTGATACTATCACCCATGCTGTGTATGTGGGTTTATTCTTGACACCTGGCTTCACTTAACCCCACACCCTCACATGCAATCCATCATCAATTTCTGTCCGTTCTTTCGACCGTCTTCCTCCAGTTCTCCTATCATCACCACCACCTTTGTTTGTACTAGCAACATCTTTCTCCTGAACTACATACAGCAGCAGTCTTTGACCTGATCTGTGTCCATTCCAGCCTCCTTGCAAATTCTTCTCTACCCTGAAGCTGAAAAAAAAAATTGGAAACACGAACCTGCCAGGTCCTCTTTCTTGATTAGAACCCATTCAAGTTTTCTAATTAGGCTTCGAATAGACACAAAGTCCTGAACTTGACCAGCCATGGGCAGACCTCCGCTCACCTCTCCTGCTCCCCTCACAGCCTCTGATCACTGTGTTCTCTCCCACTCTGGGGCTCTGCACATGTGATGCTCTCTGCCCAGAATACTCCTTAACTCTTCTCTCTGACCTTTCTTAGGTCATAACTCACATCTCCCTCCTTCCCTTGATTGGATCCAATTTCAAATTATATTTTCTTGAATCACGTATCTTTCCCTTTTTGTGATGGGTAGTGTTGCAATGTTAAGTTTTATACTTTGTGACTGCCTAATTGACTATACTCTCAACTAGATTCTAACCTCCACAGGACAGAGCCTGTGTCTGTGTGTGCTCATCATGACAGCCTCAGGCCCTACAGAGTGGATTGAACTCAGCAGGTCATCAGTAATTAGTTGTTGAATGCAGAAATAAGGAAGGGTAGATGACTTTTTCCTGGCCCGTCTATTTAGGCTAAAGAAATTGCACAGATAGCTTTGACTATTTCTTTTCAATCAGTTAGGAAAGAAGTGACCAGAAAAAGGACAAACAGAGGAATTCAAGCTGTTGACAAGATGGTAACGTAAGTGACTTGTCTATAACCTACCCGCGGACGGCAGTCATCACATTATGTTGCCCACATTATAGGCGGCACATCAGGAAATCACTCATATAAAACAATGGCTAAAAGTTTTGTCTCATATATGGACTTGATTTCACTGTCAGACAAACTGTAAAAGGGTACTTGTACTACATTTAGCATAAAGTGTCAAAGGCACCAATGCATCAGGGGAAGTGCCCAAGAAGCCTGATATGAGCTCCACTCTCATTTTATATGACTGTTTCCAGGAAGAAGAAGGAGAAGAAAAAAAACCTTCACTGTGGCAAATTCCTGCTCGAAATAGCTCAACATACTTATTTTCCATCTTAAACCTCTGTTGTAACAATTATAGCTCTTTCCAGTACCTTGTAAAAATCTAGGCTGTCACACACTATCATTTCTCGAAACAGGCTTGCCTTTGCCTGAGCTTCCTGTGAGCAGGCAGTGGGCAGAAACCTTATCTGGGCAGTCACTGCCCTGTCTTTACTTCCAAGCAATGGCCAAATTGAAAGGGGGCAGATGATGCCCGAGAGCGTGTTGCTGGTGGAGCATGGCCAGTGGGAATTGCCGGGTCCCCCCACGGGGAGGGACCAGTGGGAATTGCCGGGTCCCTCCGTGGAGCATGGCCAGTGGGAATTGCCGGGTCCCTCCACGGTTAACATTTTACTCCACGTTCAGCCACAAAGGTCAGTTCTGCTGACTGTCGAGTGGGACAACCCTCCATGGGCACAAGCCCTTGCCACTTCTATCCAGGCTTAATTGAAGACTTGGAATATATGCAGAAGCACATCCTGGAGGCTGCTCTTTTTGTACCAACCCTTCTCACATTTGTACCACAAATGTTTGCCTTTGCTGGAAATAATGGAGCCGGACCAAGGTGTTTCCTGGCACAATGACTGGGGTCGTTGGGCCTGTGTCACATGAGATCCAGGGCACAGATGGGCTCATGTGGCACCACCAGGATAATTCTCTGCCAAAGCCCCCTTCTCTGGACTTGAAGCAGCAGAGTCAGTAGAAGCAATCCTTCCAGTTGTCTGGCATTTGCATCTCAGCCACGTCCCCTAAGGATTTGCCAGAACTGTACTGTGGAAGAACCAGCAATACTTTCCTGGCTACAAAAATTGCTGACGTGGAAGCAACTGGTATATATACACGCACGTATATATGCCAGTTATATATATGTATATTATATATATTTAACTCATTAGCATAATACAGAAGCAGTTCTTTTTCTTTTTTTTTTTTTAAGGCATCATTTAAAAGATATTTCAACTGGAGGAAGTGGGTATTTAAATTCGCTCAGAAGGCTGAGGCAGGACAATCACCTGAGCCCAGGAGTTCAAGGTTAGAGTGAGCTGTGATGATGCCAGTACACTGTGTGACAAAGCAAGACCTGATCTCAAAAAAAAAAAAAAAAAAAAAAAAAATTGCCCAGGGGAGCTTGTGTTTGCCATTCTTAGCAATTTTGACATACGCTGTTAGGTTAGGGGTCTGTTCATTTTAACATACACGGCAGTGACTTGGGCTGGGGCAGGATGTTGAGGGATGCCTGAGGAAAGGATGGACAAGGCCATGTAGCAGAGATGCCAGAGGTTTCAGAGCTAGAAAGGACTAGACTGGATTCAAAACCTGCTGCTTGTTATATGTGCAGCTTTGATTGTCCACTTTGCATCTCCATGCCTCAGTTTCATTATCCATAAAACAGAGATAATATCAGTTATTCCAAGATTGTTACAAAAAAATAAATGAGGTGACATATTTAAAGTCCCCACCAGAGTTCCTGAAGCATAATAAAGACTCAACAAATGCTGGCTTCTTCCCCCATGCCTGATTCCAAGTGTTCTGCGGGAGAACAGTGCAGACTGCAATCTGGGGGCTGGGGACCTGGGGGCACCTGGCATATGCGGCTGTGCCCCACACAGCCCTGAGGGGAGGGGGCCACTTCCATCCCTGTTTATCCTCCCACTAGGAACAGAATAATTATTGTAAGGAAAAAGTCTATCTTGTTTTTACTTAGGGAAAATCCATCACCGAGATGTAAAAATAAAAACTATGTGACTTGAAATTATTTTTCTTATCCCCCATACATTCCCTGCTATTTGTTTCGTACTTTTGCTTTTTTGTAGCTTGCCGTTTCCAACATTTCCCATCTTCTTTGGAACCCTGTGGGAGGTGGACAGGCTAAATTCCTCACAGACCATCCAACTGAGGATAAAATGCCCAGTCAGGGGAATGTCTCTGTGACCGTCTCTGCATGGGGAAGCATTGGGAAATCAGCAGTGCAGATCGCTGAGACCATTGACTAGTACCTTGGGCTGGAGAAGCTGAGATGTCTGCCTGAAGTGATGAGACTTGCCCTCCCTCGCCCCTCCTGCCTGCACCATTATCTGGCCACTTCAGATGTTCCATTACCCCATGTCTCTGTTTACCCTTTCCCCAACCTCCTGGGGGCTGGAATCTCCCCTCTCTCATTCTTCTCCTTGATTGACTGCTCACTATGGCTGCTGTGCATCCTTGCACGTACTCTGTTATGTGCCCAATAGAAAGACTCCTGAGAAGCAGGACAGGGGCTGCACTGTTTACTGGCTGCCACCTGGCCCATGAAACAGCATGTGCCCTTACAGGCTTCTGATTTTATGCACTAAGTTTAATGCAAGTCTTGTGATTTTCCCAGTGCCGTCTCCCTTGCTGACTGTCCCAGATTGGGGTCCACGAGACCCTAAAAGGCATTCAAAGTGAACACGGATGTGTTTCTGAGGTGATCAAAATACTACCTTCTGTCCCATGAACTCATGCGGCTCAAGAAAAAAGGTGATACAACCCAACGTTTCTTTCATTCATCAGCCTTGGTGGTGTGGTGAGGTGAAATAAAAAGGGTTTTGGAAACCAGAAAGACCTGGGTTTGGGTTCTGATTTTGACTCTGTTGCTTTGAGGATGAATTTCCCTTTGATTGAAGGAGCACCATAACGCCCGTTACCCAGCTGGGTGGTGAGGATACAACGAGCTGAAGCACGTGAAACAAGCAGAGTGGGCACCTGGTCTATGTCACAGCTCCCCTGCCTTAACTGCCTTGGTTTAAATTGTCAATACAATTGACTAGTTTAGGAGTAAACGTGACATCTTTGAAACAATTTGTGTGTCGATTTTCATATACAAAAATAGGAAATAAAGCTGACAATTTCACCGTTAATTATTCCTGCTGAATAATATTACGCATTGGTGAGGCACTAACTTTTTATCCAAGGAGCTTACAAGTTTTAGAGATGTAATATCACTTTAAATAATCATAAAGCACAGGCCTCACAAACATACAAATCAAATATTATGATAAATTAAGACACTTGCTTTATTCATAGGGTTCCTGCTTGCAGGAGGTTGATAACAGGATACTGTACACAGCCAACCCAGGAACTTGAGCCAAGGGATAGTGCAAATGGCTGGAGTTATATAGAGGATGGGGAGGCAGGTGCAGAAAGAGAGTGTGCATGACGCAAAACGATACAGCACTGTCAAGAACATCGCTATCATACTTCCAGGGCAGTGAGCACTTGGAGGCAGATGGCAGAATGGCAATGAAATCGGAAAACATGAAGAACCACCAAAGAATATGAGAAATTAGAGAGCGACACTTCAAATACGCAGACGCCTAGGCACAAAACAACCTCCTTTTTTTTTTTTTTTTGGCTGGAGAAATGGGAAATAAATGCTATAACTCCTATAAATATGTGCAGCAGAGGACACAGAGCAGCCAGCTTACCAAGTTTAATATATTTCAAGTCCAAGGTAATGTCAGATTTTGGGACTCTTGAAATAGGAGGCACATACACTTCCTTTCCAAAGAGTACTTTGCAGGACACAGGTACAAGAGGGACTCTACCTAACATATGCAAATATTGTCACCCAGTTGTTTGTACCCTTACGTTAACCTGAAATTATATAAAAAAAGAGTACTTAGCCAATGAGTACGTAATAGTTTAGAATTTTCTGTGGAAAATGAGAGAAAAAGTAAAGATCTATGGAATTTAATATATGTGGTCCATCAAGATTCAGTTAAAACTACTTTGGGGACATCAGTACTGTAATGGGTCTTAACATGTTTTAAATCACTAAGATTCTAACTAAACTCATAATGGAGGCCTTCAACTGAATAATTAATATCAAATATTCTAACTGGCATCAAGGATATATTAGCTATGAGGAAATGATGAAAAGTTTGATTAAAATGGACCTTTATCGGAGGAACTAAGTGACATAAAAATGATATGGCAGTAGCATTAACCCCCTGATCTCAGCTGTTTGGCATTTAAAGCGACACTACATCCTAGGGCTTTCTGCATTTTCAGGAAGTTTGAGTTGACAATGGACACATCGTAATCTCACAAAGAATTAAGTCACCTCTAATTCATCATTTTGTCCTCAGCACTGAGACTGAGGCGGTGTCAGAGGGCCAAACAGGCAGCTCTTTCTCTGTGGAAGGAGATTGAGACACTAGATTTTCTTTTCTTTTCTTTTTTAAATTTCAAATTAATATGAGGGTACAAATTTTTAGGTTAGATTGTTCTCACTTCCAAGGTAAAGTTCAAGTTGTAGTTGAGCCCTTCACCCGGGGGCATGGCTGAACACCCTCACATTGTGCATGTTAGGTAAGATCCTGCCTGTCTCCCTCCCTCCTCTCCCCTCCCCACACTAGACTATATTTGTGTTTTATCCTTCGTGTGGACATATAATTATTTATATATTGGTTTCATACTAGTATTGATTGCATTGAGTATTGTTTTTCCATTCTTGAGATACTTTATTAAGAAGAATGTGTTTCAACTCCATCCAAGTAAACATACAAGATGTAAAGTCTCCATCTTTTCTTATGGCTGAATAGTACTCCATGGTGTATACATATACCACAGTTTGTAATCCATTTATGGACTGATGAGCACTTGGGTTGCTTCCATGATTTGGCAATTATGAATAAAGCTGCAATAAACATTCTGGTGCAAATGTCTTTGTGGTAGAATGATTTTTGGTCTTCTGGGTAGATTCCTAGTAATGGGATTGTGGGATCAATGGAAGGTTGACGTTTAGCTCTTTGAGAATTCTCCATACTTCTTTCCATAAATGTTGTATTAATTTTCAGTCCCAATAGAAGTGCACAAGTGTTCCCTTCTCTTCACATCACACTAGCATCAACAGATTTGGAACTCTGTGATGTGGGCTAGTTGCACTGGCGTTAGGTGATATCTCAGAGTGGTTTTGATTTGCGTTTCTCTGATGACTAGGGATGATGAGCATTTCTTCATGTGTTTGTTGTCCATTTATCTGTCATCTTCAGAGAAGTTTCTAAGTAAGTCCTAAGTTACTTATAAATGGGGTTGTTTGCTCTTTTCTTGTTGATTAATTTGAGTTCTCTGTATATTCTAGTTATCAGGCCTTTCTCAGATTTGTAACATGTAAAATCTTCTCCCATTCCAAAGGCTGTCTGTTTACTTTGGTTGGAGACAACTAGATTTTCTTTTTCTTTTTTTATTTTTCCAGTTTTTGGCTGGGGCTGGGCTTGAACCTGCCACGTCTGGCATATGTGGCCGGCACCCTACCCCTTTGAGCCACAGGCGCAGCCTGAGTCAACTACATTTTCAATACAAGGAGGTTGAGGAGAAAGTCAAGAAAGCTCAGGTGCTGGAGGTAAAGTCCACTGATTTTCAAAAGCCATCGTCCCAGTCACACGTGCGTGTGGAGGGTACAATCTAGATGATGTCTTCAGCTAACCAAAGTATTAATTCCTGTGAAGTCAGAGCAGTAAGCTTAGCCACAGAAAGGGGGCTCTTCATGGTAAAGGAGGTCCTTCAGATAAAGTTGCACCACTGGGAAAGTATCAGAGAACTGGCCGTGACTCACAGTATCTAGAACAGGTGACACGCAACAGGCCTTTGTCTGAGGGCTTGAGGAGAGGAAGGACTTGGGGCTGAAACAGCCTCCCACTCTGGTAGAAAGTTCCATCAGCTACCATGCTGCATGGAGCAGTCTACGTATTCTCATGAAGCATTTTATTTGACAAGCTAGCCTTGCGGCAGAGAGAAGAGCCAAGCTAGCATGGTGGGGGGAGGGGGGCATTGTTAGCATCCACAGTCCTAGATGACCAAACCCCTACGCACACCCAGATAGACTCACACTCATGCTCACACTCACCTGTTGCTCTGATTGCTCAAGTTTTCAGTGAAGTCATTTAATTACTACCTGGAATAGCTTCAGCAACCACCAGTCCTGTGACATCATTGGAATCTTTGCTGAACTCAAATGTCACTGCTGTCTATTTAGCAAGTGCTCTGAAATAAAGCAGGGCTGGCAAGGGAAGTCCAATAGCAGGCAGCAGAGCAGATGCCCACTGGAGAAGAGAGCAGGAGAGCTCTGAGAAGGAGAGTGTCTTTAACTAGCGCAGTAGATGACAGAAAAGGACACAGAAGATGCCCAGGCAGGATGCTTGGGGATCCCAGAGTAGATGGCTTGCATGTCGCAAGCTTCACAGTTAGCTGTGCACTTGGGATTGGAGTCTTCCTGCGGCTGGGCATATGGAGACGAGAAGGCTGAAACCAATCAAATTAAACAACGGAAAGGTCGGAGTGGAAGTTTGCTCTTCTAGCGTGTCCTTCTGCTCTGAAGACAGTCGTGCTCCACACAAACACGCTGGGAATATACTTAGAAAGCCAATTTATTTTGAGTTCCTAGGAAGCAAGCATAAGCTGTCTGCTCCTTCTAAAGTTGCTCTTTCTGTCTGAAATCAGCCCTAGCGTGTGGCTTCCTATTTCGCAGCCAAGTTGAAAGCTGCTTGGAATGTTCAGAGAGACGTTTTCTTCTCCCAAGTAACTTACGCAACACGGGTTAGAGCAACATAAGACTGGAAGCCAAGTACGACCTGAGCAGACCTTTGTCCCTCATCCGTCTTGGTGGAAGGAATCTTCCAGCATTGCTCCAACCAGAGCCCCAATCTTAGTGCGTCTCTGGGGCTCCTTCCACTCCACTCTCCACAGTGTTCACGGTAGTCTCCGCCAGAAAATGTACTGGAATCTTTTTTCTCTGGGTGGATATCATTCTTAATCTTAAAGAACCAAAGTACCAATTTGCAGGCACTATTTCTTCAATTCTCAGGAGTGTTCTAACAAAACAGGAGGATTCTCTTTTTGGTAGGGAACGTCTATTGCTTAATGTTCATCTAGCAATTGTGCATTAAACTGTTCATATTTCAAGCGAAGGACCCAAGGGAGTGGAAAAAGAATTGATTTTATGACAGCATTACAGAGATGGTTGAAAGGCATTACTTAACCTGTGTATTAGTAACGTTCTGTGTCACATACAAAGATGAATAAGACACAGTCCCTGTCCTCAAAGGTACTTACAGTTTAGAAAGAAAAAGAAACAGGTGAGCAAATAATATAAGAAAGCATGATCATGGCAGAGCATGGCTCTGATGCCGGCTTCAGAACCCAGGGGCAGTGGTTAACTGAACAGACTCATGGTCAGACTGCTTGGGTTCAAATCCCAGCCCCGACACTTTGTAGCTGTTGAACTTGGAGAATTTTACTTAATCTCTCTATGCATATACCCATGCCTATAAGTGGGTATAATTATCAGGATGCTATTAAGTCACAGAGCTGTTGTGAGTCAGTCAGGAGATACAAAGCTACTAGAACAGTGCCCAGGACACAGTGAGTGCTCAGGCAGGATTAATTACTTACAAGTCTGGACTTCTACTGATTCCAGGGAAAATGACATTCTCATGAAAAAAATCATACTTAAATTGGAAAATACTGCCCAAAAACAAACTGTCAAGAAAGCCTGGGAAGATTTCTTCCCCATAACTTACTTATATGAAAACAAACCTATTCTCCTTTGAATATTAAGAACCTACAACATACCTGGCCCTATTTCAGGTTCTGCTGGTGAGTGTAAAAATGATGGGCATAAAATAGATTTCAAGGAGTTTATAATCCAGTGCTGGTGGCAAAGGGCAATAGAGAATTATAAGCTAATTCCAGGGTATTTCCAGCAGCACTGTGAAGGCATTCCAGTAATAACCATTGGTAGAGAAGTTTGGTAGAAGAACAATCCAGGAGAGATGAGCCAGGCTTTGACACGGGGAATCTGAGGTAGCACGAGGCTGAAGGACCAACGTGTGAGGAGGCAGGTGTAACTGCAGCCACAAGAGAGACGTAAAGGCTATGCAGGTACTTTTAGAATCATCATCATAGCGATGAGAATAGAATTTGTAGGAATAGAAGAGACTGCTCAGAGAGAATCTACATTGACCAAAGAATTAGGTAGGAGTTTCACTGGTGTGACCAGAAGTCTAAAGCAAGAGGCTACCACATGAATGGGTTTCATGGAAATAGAGCCAAGTAAATATGAGGAAGGTTGAGGGAGAGTCTTGGCTTTTCTCTGGTGGACAGCAGTCAAGTTCAGGGAAGCCCTATTGCCCCGCTCAGCTGGGAGACCTGGTACTTGCATGCACAGCATTGCTCCAACCACAGCCCCAATCTTAGCAGTGTCTCTGGGGCTCCTCCCACCCATGGATAGGGCACTGCTCCCTCATCATGTCTTCTCTGGGAGCTAGAGCCCCACCACTGCACCCAAGTCTTCTCAGACAAGGGCCCTGGCCTCTTGCCTAGACCAGAGTCAGCGTCCTGTGGCTGTTATATGGACTCCACCTCTGCAGGGATGGCTGTCTCTCCCTTGTCCATTAGCCCAGCTTATCACGCAGATCACATTAGTTTGCTGTGTTCTCTTGCTCTTGACAACCGGACCGCTGCTCCTTCCCCAGAGTCAGCTAATCCTCCAGCATCAGCCAGTACTCCCAGCACATCTCCGCGCAGGTGCTGGCTCGCCTCTCCACACCGCGGGCGGGCACCTTGCCAAACTGTGCCCCTGAGGCCCTGCATTTATGACAGTGGGCAGGGGGAGGACAGCAGCTGCCAGGGGGCTTAAGGATGCAGTCTGGAGGGGGTAGTTGATGGTGTAAGGCCCCTGTGAAGCCTGTGAGAAGGAGCTCTGGTGTGTGGATTTGCCTCATTAGAGAAAGACACGCTTCTTCCCCAGAGATAAATAAAAAAGAGCTAACAATAAAAAAATCCTTCCAATATATCAGGCAGGCTCTCCACTGAGGGCTTTGTTTATATTACTATATTTAATACTCACAACAGCACTATATGGAGGCCCTAATATTGGCCCCAATTTGCAGATAAGAAAACAGAGCCTGGAGCAATTCAGTCACTGCCCCAGGCCACACAGGTGGTGAGTGACTAGACTGGGGCCATGATCCTGGCCTGACTCTGAGCTCAGGCCCTTCCTGTGTGCCCTTGGGATGTGCATGTGACTGAAGGCACAGGAGTCTGAGCGGCAGGAGAAGGTGAAGGCCGCCACGTCGTAAAGGCAAGGAAGTGAGCTCATCTCCAGAGACGGGGCTTGGAGAGCTGAGTCATCTTTGCAGAACTTAACGGGAGTAGAAATGGGTTGGAATGGTCACTGTGGGACAGTCAGGGGAGTCGACAACATGACTAAAAGGACGGCTGGGTGGCGGCAGGGGCCCAGCTGGGGCTGTGTAATGTGGATGTGACAGGGGAACCCGTGAACACGGTTTTATGACTTTCTCCTGCAACCTTTCGCTGGCCAGGCATGCAGGACTACAGAAGAGGTGCAGGTGCTTTTTGCCCACTCCTTGGGACTCCACACTAGATTACAAGCCCGGAAGAGCAACATTATGTGCTGATGCACTGAACCATCTGCAGAGAGGGGGATAATGGGATCCCACGGGGCCAGGGATGGGCCAGGTGGGAACGGAACGCTGGAGGCTTCCGATGGTGGAGCAAAGAGTTCAATGCTGGAGGGACTGACCGTGTGGGGGCCTGCATGATCAGAACGGGGCCTGGGAGAACTGAGAGGGGCAGAAAGGCTGGGGTAAAAAAGAAACCATGTGCAAAAATGCATGCATTGATGGTCACACATCATAGCAGCCTGGGAAACAGCCACTTCCCTGCTTACCTAGGGTGAGTAATAATTTGTGTCAGGCAAGAATAAGGGAATACTGACTTTATTGTGTTTGCTAGAAAAAAAGAAAGGAAGGAAGGACAGAAAGAAAGAAAGGGCTGGACAAGCTGGTACAACACTGGCCCAGGTACAGGCCTGGTGTTCGATAACAAGGTTGTATTACAACCATACTCTGCTTTCCAAAACAGCACCCTCAGGAGAAAAGAAATAAAGTCATTTTTCTTGGGAGGCAGAAGATTTAACATTGCTTAACAATAACACTTAACATTGCTTAGCCCTTAGCCTCAGGCAACCAAGTGCTTGTCTTTTTCCTGCGCTGGCCCTGGCTGATGCTCTGGCTTTGGCGTCATTTAGCCTGGCAGTAGGTTGCATGGGTGTACTTTACAGATGACAGAGTTCTGTGACAGTAAAGTAGGTGCCCCTTGACCAGGGTCTCACCTACTCCCAGCATTTTCACTCTGTGTCAATGGCTCGGAAATTTGGCATATAAATGGATGATACTGAGTTTATCTTTAAAACTCCTGTGACCCTCTTCATAAACAACACAGAAACCAAACAGTTAGTAGCATATTAAGTACCCTGTGAGGTTAGTCACAGACTTCTCATACATAGAATTATTCCTATTTTTAATTAAAAATTTAACTCCATAAATATTTTAAAGCTTCCTGCCTCTGTGACAAAGGGAGGGGGATGTCCGGTGCCTACAGAGATGTGCTCACCTCTCCTTCTGGCAGAGGAGACAGCAGAGAAGCTGGTGTGATTCAATTAAATGGACAGTAAGATCTCCAGGGGCAAAGACTAGAAAACCTGGGTAAATGTCATTGGTACTCAGGGCTAAATCTGCATACCTCTCAGAAGTCAGTAGGGGGGCAGCCAGCCCGGGTCTGTGCATTCTGCCTCCTGCTGGGTGAATATAAAGCCCTGCTCCCACCCTCACCCCTGTGGAGAAGGGGGAGTCATGCCTGGGAGGGAGCTTTGCATGTCCTCTTAAGTTTTTTTTTTTTAATTTTCAAAATATTACGGGGGTACAAATGTTTTGGCTACATAAATTTACGTTTGTACAGATTGAGTCCACGTTATAAATGTGCCCATCACCCAGAGAGTGTGCATGCTCTTTAGATATTGAGGTGGATGCCCCCATTTGGAAACCAGCACCAGGATTGCTTATGCATTTGTCTGAGCTCCATCACAGCTACTTCTGAATACCAGGCAGCTACAAAGGTCTGTCTGCCTGTGCAGCTGATCACTCTTGTCACTGCATATGTGTGTGAGGAGACTTTTTGCCAAAATTATTTTTATTCTAAGATGCTTCCCTTTCGGCTTCAGTTACAGTATTGGGGCAGGCAGGGTTTTGCCAATTTGTGCATTGTGATGATGGTTCCCAAGGCACAAACAGTGGTAAGTGTATTACCTTTGTCAGAAAACCCCGTCCGTGGTGTTTAATCCTAAAATAGACTTGTTTAGAGTCAGCCATGATTAAGCATTTCAGGGCTTATTAGTAAAAATAATGAGGAGTTGGAAATGCAGAGGAATTTATGTTAATAATTACAAATAGAAGCAGTTGGTGTGCTACCATAAAAGATTGATTTGCATGCCTCCTTTACTAAGCAGTGGAGTCCTGAGGATGGACTGGGAGAGGGTCTCCAGTTCCCATCATCTCAGGGCCTAAAAGAAGGGGATCACTAGATGTGCGGGGAATGAATGGAGAAGTAAAATTTATAGAATTTGAAATGCTATTTTGGTGCTTTTGATTTGTACAGAAAAAAAAAAAGAAAAGAAAAATCCATTCCTGCGCTCTGAATGAAGTTGGCCAGGAAGACATTAAGCTATTTCCAGTTTTCCTTTCCCCCCAACTTATAAGAGCATACTACTTTCCATCTGCCTTCACCACAATTTCCATATACTTCAACAGTGAAAGCCGGAAATCTTATATTTAACACAAATTTTGGAAAGTGCTTCCATTTTTAAAGTAAAACCAAAATACAGACATCCCTCAGCACCCGTGGGGGATCGGTTCCAGGACCTCTCTCCACTCTGATACCCAAGGCCACAGATACTCAAGGCTCATACAAAGTGCTACAATATTTGCATATGACCTATGCATGTCTTCCCACATATAACACTTTATATCCTCTCCAGGTTAGATTACATAATACATTATCAATACTATGGAAATGGTTGTGAAACTGTATTGTTTAGGGAATAATGACCAGGAAAAAGTCTGTGCATGTTCAGGAGATGCACAACCATCTACTTAAAAAAAAGTTTTTTTCTTTCTTTCTTTCTTTTTCTTATTTTTATATATTTTTGATCCATGCTTCATTGGATGCATGGATGTGGAACTCCGTGGATGGGATATGAAGCACTGACTATACTAGGCCAGGGATAATAAGCACAGATAAGAAAAAAACTATGAGATAGCATGTTAAAAAAACAGATATAAATAAGATATTGTTGTATAAAGCTTTTAAAGTCTTGCATTTTGGGTATCCTGACTAATCAGTGTTAAAAATTAGGTCCTTGCTAGATTTGAGATTTTATTATTTTTGAAGATTAACATACTATTCGTAAGAGCTACTTAGGCTACGCCTGTTGCAATGCTCTCAGGATGTTATTTTTGTAAATTCACACGCTGAAGTACAGCCCACATGCAACTCAAAACAGTGACTCCAACTCGGAGTTAGTACTTTCACAGCTCAGCTTTGAGGATAAGAAAGTGCTACTGGGGGCCCTCCCCCAGCCCTTTAAAAGGCAATATTCGGCATCATTCCAGTTTTCGGCTGGTATTAACCTTTCTTTGTTTCTTTTTTGAACTCACTAATTCTCACACTCTCAAATCAGCTAGCTCCCATAGTAGCTGGACTACATGCATTCTTGGAAAGTGTTCCTCGTCGTCATGTGCTACTGATAGCAGACTAAAATTACTCTTCATTTCACAGATAAGAGCACCAACTTTCAAGAACTGTATCTCATTTTCAGGGGTGTCCAGTTACAACACGAGTGGGCCACGTTAGGCCAGAATGGCCGAGCAGACTTTTCCCACGCAGTTAGTTGTTTCTCTCCCGCTCTGGGTCTGTGCCTCTCAGCAGTATTTGCGTATTGCCTTGAGAACTCGGTGGGATTCTAAATCAAGCACAGAACCCCTTCCCAAGTTCACATGTCTCTCCTGCTTTTTACCATCCATCTGAAACTCCAAAGTTAAGGTCGGCCCGCCCTTCCTCCTGGGTGACTTCTAGGACAGAGGATTTACTATTTTATTGTCTCTAAGCTTGGTGCAGGATGTTCAATACCGTTTTTATAGCAATGGCTTAGGATTTCCATTTAGTATCCAATATTCTTGCTGACATGTTCAATTGCAATGATATACTATTTTCTCCCCTTAAAAAATAACCCACAAGTGTTTCAATTATTAGCACAGTTGTGAAGATGGCATGAGGGCTGCAGCAGACGGCAGTAAGACAAAATTACAACATATTCCCTATTTCAAAGCCAGGTTTCTGTTTCATACAGACTCCTCTAAAGACTTCATTTGTGGGTGAGCTGGAAAGGGGAGGCCTACCTGGGTAAGGACGCGTACTGTCTCTCCAGCCCCTCCGAGTGAAAGTTGTGTGCATTCCCGTCTGGACCCTTTCCAGACACCTGTGGAGGGAAGAGTAATTAGAGATGAAGAGCCATTAGACACCCCGGTTACTGACAATGCAGCTCAAAATGATAATCAGTGCACAAATGCTGCTGCTGCCTGCCAAAAATCAACCATGGGAAAGGGAGAGAGAACCCAGCCTCACTGTAGGGACTGCCGATCGCGTCGCAAACCCGGCATTTAACAACAAAGTCGCTTCTAATATGGATCGTTGTGAAACTAACTCTTTCTGTGTCCCTGTGCCAGGGGTGTTCTGCAGGCTGTAAGACCATTTTCTTTTTCTTTGCAAATAGATTTTAGTTTTTAGAAAAGTTTTAAATGTGCAGAAAAACGGACAGATAATGTAGAGTTCTCCTTTATCCCATACCCGGTTTCTCTATTATTATGACTCTTAGACTAGGATGGTACATTTCTTACAATTAATACATCAACATAACGTGTTATTGTTAACTAAAGTGCACAGTTCGCATTTTTACCTGATGTCTTCCTGTCCCCAGGATCCCATCCAGGATACCACATTACATTTAGTCAGCACAGGCTTCTTTCAGCTCTGAGAAGGACTATATTTTCCATGATACCTTTTTTTAAACTATCAAGGGTTGGTGATGGTCCGCCATCTAGTTCTTGGTGCCCAGGAAACCCTCCCTGAGCACTCTGAAGCTCACCCGACTTCTCCCCCTTAGGGAAGACCATGCGGGAGGGATCGATGGTTTTCTGCCTTGTGTTGGTCTTTGTTTTGTCCCTTCCTGTGCACTTCCTGTGTTCACATCTCTTGGAGTCTTTTCCATCAGCCTCTGAGACCCTGCAGGGCAGTGACTGGCCCCCACAGGCTCCCTACGAATTGTGTTTGTCTCTTGAAAGGAAAGCATTTACATCTCATCCCTCTGTATCTATCATACCAGCTAAAACAAGATGAACATGTGACAGATATTTAAACGCACTTGTGTGAGTGATTCCTCACCTGTTCACGTCAGCGCCCCTGGTATTACACATGACCCACGTGCTTGCTTTCATGCTGGGGGAGCCCTCCTGCCACGGGCATAGAAGGGGTAAATAGAAAACTTGGAGTATTATAACTGGGTCAAGAGGAAGGGTATTTGCTAGTAAACACAGAAAGTAGCAGCGTCAAGGTCAGAAGGGAGAGTGTTTTCTAGCAAGTTCTAAACAGAAGTCAGTTTCTTTTTACAAAAAGTCCCAGCTCTCTATAAAACCACCACCCCAGCTTGTGCAAGGGATGTGTGTGTGGGCTGAGGGTATGCGGGTAGATGGGGCAAAGCAAATATAAGAAAGACTATTCTTGGTGTTTAATTATTGCAGGGGGATCTTTCCAGTGTGTCCTATAAAACCTTCTCAAACCATGGAACAGGAGAAGAGGGGCAGCTGGAGTTAACTGACAGGGTAGTAGTCCAGTGAGATACGTAGGTCACTACGAAGATTGCACACAGAAACTTCAAAGCAAGTGCCAACAGATTGGCGATTCTCATGAATACAAAAGCCTTGATTTAAACCACTAACCTTTCTACCTAAGACAGAAGTAGTGAAGGACAGAATATCTTCAGCCACTCCTGCATAATGTTTGTTTTATTTTTTTTTTCTGATTAACATGAGCGTACAAATGTTTAGGTTCCAAATGCTTCGTTTGTTGGGTGAGGTCCCTGTTGAAGGTGTGCTGTGTACCCTGACACTGTGCCCATCAGGTGGGAGCACACCAGTGGTTTGTTTTGGTCTTAAACTGTTTCCTATGGGAGAAGAATTTCTATAAATACCAGAAACTACATTGCAGATTATTGGTAACAATTGCGGTTATTGGAAAAACACTATGTCTATATACCACTACTATGGCTCTAGACATTCATAACTAATCTTTCTGTACCCCTACAGCGCCAAGCTGACAGCTTCAGAACTATTACCCAGAACTGGCCTAGCCTAGCAATGAAGGCAGGCAGTATGCTGGGGCCTCCAGGAGACAGCACACATGCCTTTTGCTGTCTAGTCAGTTACCTTCTACATCCTAGATGCCATGAAATGGAAGATGATCTTTATTCTTAAGGAATTTTCTGTCTTCTTAAAAAAACCAGCATTAGAAATGAAAGAAGGATATAAGATGCTGGATGGAGTGCCCTTCAGGATGTTATCTGCAATAACACAGAGAAGGCCTGGGGGCATTAGGAAAACTTTCGTGGAAACACCTTTCGGAACTTGGGCCAGGCTCCAAGAGGAGGGCAGCATGCTTACGTGATTCTGTCCCCTGTTTAATTGTGCACACACGTGCGCTTCTCTGTTAATATTGCAACATCAGTAATGCAGTCACTCAAGTAGTGATTACTCCGCACCTACAGTGTTCTCATGCCCTGCATTCACAGCCATGAAGAAATCCAGCCCCCCTTCCGGAGAAGGCAGGCCTGCAAACAATCATGGTGCAATGAGATCTCTGCTGGTGCAGAAGTCTGCGGAAGGAGGCCGTGGGAGTCTGCAGGAACACATGCCAAAGTCCACCTGGGAGAGGTGAAGACAGCTTCCTATGGGTGTTGAAGCTTCATCTAAAATATGAATATGAATGAGGAGTTTTTCTGGGGAACAGGGTGCAGGAGTAGCAGGAGAAAGCGTTCTAAGAAGAGAGAACCAAAGTGAAACAACACGGGGGCATTAAAAAAAAAGCACTGTATTTTCAGGGAATGTCAAGACTGTGGTGAGACAGAAACAGAGGATATTGTTTTGTTTTGTTTTTTGAGACGGAGCCTCAAGCTGTCCCCCTGGGTAGAGTGCTGTGGCATCACAGCTCATAGCAACCTCCAACTCCTGGGCTCAAGCGAGTCTCCTGCCTCCGCCTCCCAAGTAGCTGGGACCAAGGCGCCCGCCACAACGCCCGGCCATTTTTTGGTTGCAACCATCATTGTTGTTTGGCGGGCCCGGGCTGGGGATTGGAACCCGCCACCTTAGGTGTACGTGGCTGGCGCCTTAGCCGATT
>CAUYQV010082554.1:0-25317 GCA_963574575.1 Galagoides demidoff
ATGATTAACCAAATGATATGAAAGTTATGTTAACCAGCTTGATGAAGATGTTTCAAATTGTATATGAAACAGCACAATGTACCCCATGTTGGCATCAATGTACACAGAAATCAATTAATAAAAAAAAAAAAAAAAGATAAAGAATCGGTTAATTAGAGACAAAGTACCTGGCAGACTCAGGGTTTGTTATGTACGAAGGACCTGCAGGTGGGTGTTGCACAGCCTTAGGCCTGTTAGGGAGTCACAGAGGACGTCTCTAAAAGGGGCAGGGCATGATGAGGCTGGTCTGACCCCCTTTCTCAGCCAGACACTCAGTTTTAGGATCCTCTTGGCTAAGAAGGGGGTCCAGTCACTCAGTCTCTGAGGGGGGAGGTTTAAGATTTTATTTCAGTTCACAGAAGAATGTAATTGCAGAAGAAAGAATGCATTATTAAATTAAAATAATTTACTTATAAAAAAAGTTAATATATTACCTTTAAGGTTTTTCTTTCTCTCTCTCTCTCTTTTTTTTTTGCTGTGGACTCTGAGTAATATTGTCAGGGGGCAGTGGTGGTCTGTACTCTAACTCAGTCCTCTCTTTTCTGAGTGTGACATGTCATATTCTTTTTCCTTTCTTGCTTTATATTTGGTTTCCTAATACTAAATGCATTTTTACCTTTTTGTGACAGTTAATTTCCATCTCCCTGGCCCCAGGGCTCGCCCCATCCCCCCTGCACCCACAGCACAAGGCCCCTCTGATGCTATTGTTACCGGAACAAAGACTTCACAGTCCCATTGACTACTGCCTTCTGGAGGCTGGTGGCCACTCTAGCCTTTGACATTTTTAGTCTCACACAAATATCCACTGGGCTCCTCTTCCCTCAGTAGCTATTTGTCCCCAGCTACAACTACTTTTTCAAATTGTAAAGTCATCTTAATTCCAAGCCTGCCTGTCTGTGTTACTAGACATTCTGGAATCTGGGGCTCCACTCCTCATGACTGCATCTCACCTTCCTCTTTTCTTGATTACTACCAAAAATGTCAAGTTACAGATTTTCAGAAGTGATTCCTGAAACACTGTTGACGTATCTGCTTCCAAAAACATGAAAGACGATGGATGAAAATTTCTCATGCGATTTTTTTGGCCAAGTAGTCACTTGATGTCTATATTAAAGAAAAAAAAGGCCTAACAAAACAAAAACTATGTTGAAATCTCTGCCACGTTTTTACAGTATGCATCATCACCAAAGGCAAGTATTAGTCACAGGAAATGATGTAAATCAGAAGCAACTTTTGTAAAAACAAAACAAAATTTGCCGAAATTATTCTAGTTTTCATCACAATGTCACCAGGGAGAATAATAATTGTGTTTTCATTTTCAGTACGTGACCGACACCTCTGCTAAATGACATGAAGGCTGTGTTGATCAGTTTGATGGAAGTATTTCGGTTTGCATGCGAAAACCTCACACTGTACCCCAGAAGTGCATTAATGTACATAGTTACCATTCAATAAAATTAAAAAAAAAAAAAGAAAACTTATGTAATAGAGGTTGTCGGCTCACGTGCGTGTACCAAGATTCTCCACATGCAACCTCATTTGGTGGGAGCAATCGGGGTCAACCCTAGATAAAGCTCATGGTTGGTGCACTCCTTGTTCCCCAAAATACTCTTCCCGGTCTTCAGTCAACAATTTCCTTCCTGCCGTCTCTCCCCCCCTCACTGAGGGGTCAGCAGGCTGGCTAAGGGGCCTCCCACAGTGCTACTTCTTAGCAGGAAATCCCCCTTCAAACTCTTCCTCCCACCGACAAGGAAGTGGATCCCTGGAGACGTAGCTTTGTCTCTGAAAGGTGTCAGCGTCTGGTCCCTGGTACAGCAATAGCACATGACCTGAGACCCGTGAAGGGCACAGCACTGAGTTTATCATAGAAAGGACTCTCCAGAAAACAAAAGTTGGAACAACATGGAGATTGTGCATAGTTGAAGAAGCAATGGTTTTCTGATGGTGTTTCAAAAAAGGTTCATAAAATAAAAAACGGAAAAAAGAATAAAAGGAAAAGGCGAAACCAGTGATGAGGTGGCAAGTGAGAGGACACTTTTCCTTCCCTGGACTTCAGGTGCTGGACACAATCCAGGCTGCCTTCCGAAAGAGCCAGCACTGGGAGGATTTTCTAGACACACAGCTGGACTTTGAGATGGTCAGGGCCTCAGGAACACAGGCCTCAAGTGATGACCTAGACGTCTGCAGGGATCCCTCAGGACTGGCAGTCTGGAGACAGTGCGGAGATTTCAGACAGACATTTACAAATGTGTAAACTGAAATACATAGGATTATAAAACAAACTAATTATGTCAAAATACCACTATCAAAACATCAAGGAGGAAAATGTATGATGATGGGGCCGTCTGCTTCTCCAAGAGCATGTTAAGCAATCAGATCGGTAACGGGACTGGGTGCCACCTTCATTTTGAAATAGTGATGAATGTAACCGTATTACAGTCTATGACTAGGATATAGAGCACCTGCAATTTCTGTAACTAATGATTCCACTAAACAGCTAATTTTATGGTGGTTTGCCATATATTTTATAATTCAAAAAATTTTCAATTTTTAGTTGGATATTTTCAAATGAAGATGTAATATTTCTCCTCATCCATATAAAATAAACAGTACTGTGCCCTCAGGGATATTTGGACCCCAGGTTAAGGACCTGAGTCCTAGAGACTGGACTGGTGCTCCGGGAACTGTCCGCAGGTGGCTGACAGCGGCAGAGACGCGCTCTGGGCAGCAGGCAGCCCGCATTCTCTGTGGCCCGGATGGTTCTGAGACCGGTTTTCCTCCTTAGTTCCTGGGGCCACCACCCAAACGCAGCATCTCGGCTGCTTCTGAATTAATTCCAGGCTTCCTAAGTCACACTGCGACTCAGGCTCCTGTGCCACCCACTGTCCTGAAGAGCAGCTTCCTGTACGTGTCAGCTTCATCTGTGGCTCAGGACTCCAGGGTGGCTCTCCATGGCCACACGCAGGGCACTGCTCAGGACTCTGAGCTCACAGTTCTCCCCTGTCGGGCTCTGGGTGTCTCCTCCGGTCCAAGTCTCCACGATGCCCGGGGAATGGCCCACTCATGGCCCCCTGGTCAGTCTCAACACTTCCCTGCCTGGCCTTTCCGCAGGCTGTCGCTTCATCTGAAATTTCGTTTCCCACATTGATGACAGGGCAGAAAGCCTGCCTGTCACCAGCCCCCTCACCTTCACTGTGGGGGGAGAAGCTTCACTGTACCCACTTGGCTTCTAGAACGGCGATTAGCTGCGTCCTTCCTCTATAAAGGATGGTCAATAACGGCTTTTTACATTAACAAGTAAGATTGAACACAGGCTATTGGGGAAGTCCAGGATTACAAACTGGTGGGTCTAACCAGCGGCACGTCTGGACCAGCCGGAGAGGGAATCCTGGGTTTGAGCAGAAGGACGAGGCCTCGGCCAGCGGGGAGTGGAGGCCTTTTCTCACTTTATTTGGATTACTATAATGTTAATTTGTGGACTTTATTTTTCGTTGTTGTTGTTGTTTTTATTATCATTATCCCCTCATCTAATGAAAAAAGGAGACTGTTTGGTGATAATATAGAAAGGGGCCCAGCAGGCAGGGGCAGGTCTGCAGAGCAGCCTTTGTGATGAGGGAATTCTTTTTATTGTTTGTTAAAGGTTCCTCCCTTCATAGTTTTAACTCGGGCTTTTCCTTTCTTAAATATTGGCTGCCTTTAACCTGCATGTGATTCTGGACAGAAATTCTCCTGCTGACACCCCCAGCTTCCCAGTCCCCACAGCACCTGCTACAGAGCCCCAGCGTCTCAGGGCTGCTGACATCAGGCCTGATAAATCCTCGGTTCTCTATGAATTATTCAAAACCAATTTCAACTTATCAGAAACGAATTTCCTTTTTACGAAAAAGGCAAGTTTGGGCCACTTTCACCTTAAAATCACCTAATGATAATCAAGACTAACTAGACAGCAAGGATTTCTCAAGACGTTTGTCCTGTGAAGGCTAAACTGACCTAAATTTGTATCTCTTTGCCAGATTTAAATGCAACTTGGTATTTGTTAGATTAAGGAACTGGGGGAGAATTAATACGAAACTGACCTTGAGCTCTCTCAGTTCCCGATGAAACATTTCAGTGGCCAATGTCCCCTCTGTGCCTGCAGAAGCATTTTTCATAGTTAGAGCAGGCGCTCCATTTGCAAGCTTTTCGTTTTAAGATTTCCTGGGTGGAATTTTATGCAACTCATTCAATACTATGATTCCTTGCGCTATAACAAATGCGCCTGACCACTACACAAAGTGACAGTCAGAGAGATTGGGGGACCGTGGCCTAGCGTGCCTTGTCCTTCTGTCTGGCCCCAGGAAACATGAGATAGCAGCCTGGACCATTATGCAGCGTCCAGGACAAGGATGACTCAGTTTAAAGGGAAACACTATCTTAGTTCTGAGGTAAAAGGCAGGTCTGCGAGCAAATACCCTTCACATAAATGACGATGACAGACTCATCCCAAAGGCAAAATGCAAGTGACACAGGCATCTTATGAAACATTTGTCAAAACTGTCCATTCTTGAGCCTATACCCCAAGAATTTCTTGTGAAGAACAAAGACACCGACTCTAATTGACTGAGTCTTCTTTCAGTGCTTCAGCCATTATTTTACCAAAAAAAAAAAAAAAAAAAATTCAGAAAACAAAATAATGTACTATGGGACCATAAAATAATTTCTACATTGATGACCACTCTGAAATTTTGGTTAAAGCATTTGAAGAATGTGAATAGTGGTTTGGCCATCTTTGAGCAAAGGTTGTGAGGCTTCTCAAACCACCCTTTCCACGGGCCCTGCTGCTACTGTCGCTCCTATTAGCCATTATGTCCTGCCAGAAAACTCTGCTGGGAAAAAAAGTCAAATGCTTTCTCTTTAAAATGTTGATGATAAAATACAGTAGAACTTCAGTAAGTTGACCACCCAAGGGCCTGTAACAAACTGGTCAACATATGGAGTGGTCAACATTAGGAACTAGGCCTGCTGTGCTGATATGTACATGTGGGGCAAGTCTGGTCTATGGAAATCAGGTGACCTTAAGAGAGTGGTCAGTGGAGGGAGGTGGTCAGCTCTGGAGGTTCTACTGTATAAGAAAGAAATCAAGCATTCAATTCATCTGGCTATAATTTATATGTATCTGTACATACAATGTGTAAGGCAGCCAGATAATCCTATTTTGTTTGGTTACTTCAGTGGGATCAGTGGAAGGGCCAGTAAAAATCTTAATACCTAATTAAGGATGAGAGGTGATAGGTAAGGAGCTCAACTTCACTCTTAATTTTTTGGGCCTGGCTTTCTAAATGGAATATACAGATAGCAGTATACATGAAGGACACGGTGATGTTTTGCACCATTCCAGACGCCTGTGGCACCACCGTGGCTGTCTGCTGAAGGCGTTGAAATTGCATCATCCCAACCCCCCGTTTCACCCGTGGAACTTCCTCCCCATGAATCCCAGGGTTAGGATGAGGCGAGGCCCACTGCTCCTGGGACTCCGGGAGAGGGGAGACCATTCCCTAGCGTTGTTCAGAGTTTGGTGTACTTTAGTTTTTTTTTGTTTGTTTGTTTTGTCCTGAATTAATCTTCTCTTTTGCTCTCAGAGGTGGTTTCTGAATTGAATTGAATTGAGTCCCATCAGAGGAAAGAAGAGGGCCATACTACGGGAAGAGTGGACGCACTGATGAAAATGTGAATCCAACCTCATGTGCACGATGTGATGATGCATTTCTATGCTATTAAGACTAGAGTGTGAATGTTTTTGCCACGACAAATAAGTAAGGAAGGGGATGGTATAGGCAAAAGGCCTATATGAATTTAGTAAAAAAAAAGCTGTTTGAGAGAAAGCAGTGAAAAGACTTTGTGCAGGCATACTCGTGAGGAATGGAGGCAGAATCCCATCTGGCCAGGTTGGTTGCAGGCCTAAAAACCCCTGACCTAAGGTCAGCCTGGTCAGTTGCTGGCGTAAAAACCTCCTGACTTAAGGCCCACATGGGAGTGGAGGTTTGCACATGAATTTCTGTATGCCCTAGAAGTTTCTTAACTATGCCTTGTTTCAAGGATCAAAGTAACTGCCTCCAAATAGCAAGGTCAGTAGAACAGACTTTCAAAGAAGTCATGGCTAATAACATGTTCTCCATTAAGTTATGCTAAACCGGGTTATGTTGAAAGGGTTATGCTTGAAGGTGTGTGTTGGGTGGATTATCAGATTACTAGGAAGGAGCTACTTACAAGGTGGGTAGTCACAAGATGTTTAAATGGATTAATGAAGTCATTGCCGTCCAGTGCGCATGGGCAGAGGGATTGTAACGAATGTTATCCAGGTCATTGCTGTATCGTGTGCATGCATAAGATTGATTATATAAACCAACAATAAATAAAGAAGCTTGCCATTTTGCCTGAGCAAGCAGATGGTCACCTTTATTTGAAACACAATTTCAATAAGTGTGCTTATTCTTCACGACATCGCTTTTCTGTGAGACCCTAACAGCAACACCCTTACGGCAACAGGATGGTCATGTTAATCAGTTAGATGTAAGCATTCCACACTGTATATCAAGTCAGCACCTTGTATCCCATAAATGCATTAATTTACACAGTTACGATTTAATAAAGAATTGAAAAAAAGAAAACATAGCTTCTACGGGACATTAGTTCTTGGCTTTAGTGCACAAGACATTCATGGTGACTGTGTGTGAAAATCTACATTCTGGAGGCTCGCCCCATAAATTTAGACTTGTGGGACCTGTGTCACGGCTGAGGAATCTGACAAGTGCCTGGGTAGTCCTAATTTGTGGTTTCCAGACCACATTTTGAGAAACTCTGAGACTGAGAGGTGGAGATAGGCCCATTGTTTTAAAAGCTGTTTCAAGAGCTCCTTTCAACTACTTAGTTTGTATTTGGAGCCCTGAGTTTGTTCCTTTAGTGAATCTTTCTGCCTCCTTGTGGTGTCCCCTCCCTTCCAGCCAGCCCCCCTCCTTACACTTTGTAGTTGGGCTCAGTGGACCCCCACATCCCCATAGGGAATGGCGACAACCTCACGAGTTCCAGAAGACCCTTTTCACTTTCCACATTTAAACTTTATTTCCTTCGGAATCTTTCTTTATACCAGGTAGCAGCACTTAAGATGCAGCCCGATGAACACCCTAACACTTGTTTAGAATATAGTGATGAAAAACAGTTGTTTGTTTTTGGAGAGAGAGTCTTACTTTTTTGCCCCGGGTAGAGTGCTGTGGCATCATAGCTCACAGCAACCTCTAACTTTTGGGCTCAAGTGATCCTCTTGCCTCAGCCTCCTGAGTAGCTGGGACTACAGGCACCTGACACAACACCCGGCTGTTTTTAGAGATGGGGGTCTTGCTCTTGCTGGGGCTGGTTTCCAATTCCTGAGGCTCAAGCAATCCACCTGTACTGGCCTCCCAGAGTCCTGGGATTACAGGTGTGAGCCGTGGCACTTGGCCTGAAAAACAGTCTAACACTCTCTCCTCACGTCCTGCGCTTCACTCAGTGGTTCTCAACCTTCCTAATGCTTTGAATCTTTAATACAGTTGCTGGGGGTCGTGACCCACAGGTTGAGAACCACTGCAAGCTATTTCCTCTGCCTGAATAATTCTTCTAAATCGTTTTTAAAAAAACTTATCAACTATCTTCTCAGATAAGCTTCCTTGATCATCTTTTGAGAACTGCCTCCCAACCTCACGGCAACCTTCAGCCACTCTCAAATCCAAATACTCTGTATCTCCAATAGCTCCTGTCCTGTCCCTCCCCACAGTGAAGCCGGCTCCAGCAGGGTCCCCGAGGACTGCAGGCCTTGTCCGCCCTTCACATCTCCGTCCCAGGCATCTGATAAGTTCTTAATAAGCCTCTGGTGAGTAACGGACGGCTGCTCATCTCTCCCACAAGTACCTTCTAAAAACAGACATGCGTGATGGTTCCGCTCTTATTCCCCTGGGAATGTCAGACACTGGACAGCCTGGGAAGGAACCATTTTGGGAAATTATCCTTCTTTCAATTTACAAGGCAACACACAGGTGGCAAGTAGGATTTTGTTGTAGGTGGAAAAGCAGAAGGTAGTGAGACATGAAGAGGTGAGTTTCTTCCATTCAAAAATGTCCTCTCTGGAGGGCCCTTCTTATTGCGGTATAAGGACAACCCGGTAAGAAGTGTGGTCATCCTGAGACCCCAGCATCCTCCACCTGCCCGACACCCCGCTGACCTGTGCCCCGTGGCACTGCATGACCTACTCAGGGAGTCACCCCAAGTCGGAGCTGGTAACACGTACTACTACGAGGGATTCGGGCGAGCATCAGCGGCCTTACCTAACTGCTGGGTCTTCTGTTGTAAATTGTAAAAGCTTTAGTCATCATTTTTCGTTTTGGAAAAGAAAGATTGGTCTAATTCCCCCGTCCGGAACTGCTCTCCACTGTGCGCTGCAGCCAAACCATCCGTGAGTCAGCTGCTCCGCCTACTGGCCGTCCCCGGAATTACAAGCGAGGCTCCACCGAGGCGTGGGAACCTGGCGCCGGCCTGAACATCCTGCTGCCCCGACCTCTACACAGACTGACTCGTTCCCTTCTCTCTGAAAGCTGCAAACTTTCCTCCCCTGATTTTTTTCTTTGCTTTAGTCCCATGAGTCAGCAAAGGGTGCTCTCCAATCCTGATACTTCCTCCGTTTTCCTCTGTGACCTCACACATTTCTCCAGGGGCGCACACAGTTCGGAGGTGACCCCAGGAGGCTGAGATGGGGGCAGAGGTGGACTGGGGGGAGGGAAGACCCCGAGGTGTGAGACTGGCGCTGGCGCAGGGCTGTGGTCTCCAGGGGCGGGAGGTTTGCAGGTAGGCACAAGACGGAAGGAAAAGCTTTAGGAAGGAAGCGAGGCAGGCCCGAGTCTGACGTGACCACAGGCCTTGTACTGATAACGGGACAGTGGGCAGAGGGATGGAATCCGGCATTGGAACCATGTCCCGGGCCCAGTCATCCCCGGCTTACATGTGTTACTCAATCTGTCCTGCGTAACAGTCTGTTAGCCACAATTTCCCTGCTCGCTATTGGCAGCTCATTGCTTTCCTCGGCCGTCATCCCTTCCCCGGTAAAGCAGGCATGCGTGTACTTTCAACAACAACCCGAGCAGCTCAAACACCTGAGTGCGGTGCGTCAGAAGGAAAGTAGAGACAGCTAGAGATGGAAAGTCAGTGATAAGGAATGTGCATTCGAGGGAGCTCCCGCCTCGAGTGGCAAAGGTAAACTTCCTTTTAGACTGAGAAGAGTGAGGTCAAAGACGGAGGCAAGTCAAGGGCAGACGAGGCAAGTGGGCCTGGAGCCTCTGTCTAGCAGACAAAGCAAGGTGGGCCCGGAGCCTCCGTCTAGCAGACAGGGCAAGGTGGGGCTGGAGCCTCTGTCTAGCAGTCAAGACAAGGTGGGGCTGGAGCCTCTGTCTAGCAGTCAAGACAAGGTGGGGCTGGAGCCTCTCTCTAGCAGCCCCTCCCCTCACAGCTGCACCAAAGCACTTTGCCCTCGGGCTCTCAGACTCCAGACTCCAGTGGTTCTCTCTCCCCACTGGCTGTTCCTGGGTCCTGGGCTCTCAGACTCCAGACTCCAGTGGTTCTCTCTCCCCACTGGCTGTTCCTGGGTCCTGGGCTCTCAGACTCCAGAGTCCAGGGGTTCTCTCTCCCCACTGGGGGTTCCTGGGTCCTGGGCTCTCAGACTCCAGACTCCAGTGGTTCTCTCTCCCCACCGGCTGTTCCTGGGTCCTGGGCTCTCAGACTCCAGACTTCAGTGGTTCGCTCTCCCCACTGGCTGTTCCTGGCCCTCAGGCTCTCAGACTCCAGACTCCAGTGGTTCTCTCTCCCCACTGGCTGTTCCTGCTTAGCCCCTATTACTTGGTCCTGGTCCCAGTGCCAGGCTTCTGACCTGCACTGCTCTCCAGCTCAGGCTTTGTCCCTGGGACTCTTCTCCTGTGATCTATCTCCTTCCCTGGTGCCTTCGTGGCAGGTAACAGCCTCTCCACGTGCAGATGACTGGCACAGATGAATCTCTTTCCAGATTTCTCCGGAGCGCTCACGATTTATCTCACCCACATAGCCACCTACGTAGTTAACAGGCCTGGAGTCACTTGGGTAAGAAGTGCGACCAGAAGGAACAATCAGAAATAATGATTTATGTAGTCAAGCCCATTCTTTGGGTCTGGTTTTTCTCTGCCTCTTGGATTATTTCCAGAGTAAATCTCTAGAGTTGTCCATTTTCTGATAATTCTTAGTTAACTAAAAGTTGTAGCATAAAATCATTATTCTAAGATTGTGGGCTGTAGAGACCAACTGACCTTCCAAATACTCACTCTACTTCACGCCTCCACCCTGTGCCCATTTAGTTTTAGAGCTTTATAGCTTTTAAAAGTGAATTGTTAGCCCCTTGGCAATTTTGGCAGGAAATATCACTCGGTTTCCTTTGATAAAAGGCAATAAAGATTAACAGACCTTGGTTACAAGAGACATTCAAGATACATGAATAAAATATTTAATCCTGTTTCATGCTCCAAGTTGTACTTTTCCTTCAAAATGAAGTCTCCTGTCACTGCAGTGTGGCATGCCGGCCGGGGACTCCTCCCCAGTACAGCAGAGAAAATACGCTAGGATGGTTGGAATTCCTGAAAGGGAGACAAGTATTTCAAGCATAACACTGCTTTTTTCTTTGAGTGTGTGTGGAGCTCAGTGTGTGAAGTGCCTCCCGGACCCCCCACACACCCACATTTGGGTTCTTGCATACACAGACTCTCAGAATAAAAACTGGCTTGTTCCGCTACATTGTACAGGGAATGCCTCTTTTTGTTTTAAACCTGGTTGAAATTCAGTCTTGTTCCTCATAGATTCATTTCCACTGCGGAGACGTACTGGTTAGACATGTATGACTTTAGGATAGGGGGATAATGTAAATGTATTCATTAGTTCTTTATTTAAATCTACATTTCCCCCTCTGCTTGATTCTAGCTGCACTGGCACTCACTCTTAAACTTGTAACTTAACACCTTAAAAAATTAGGACAAAAACAACTTTTCTCTCATACTACCTTCCTTTTTAGCTATCACTGGAGACTGGTTAAAGAACACCCACTCTGTTGCTGGGAACAATAGAAAAAACTGAAGCAGTAAATGTCTTTGTGGATACACTGGAGAGTTAGGGGACAGGGAAGGCTAATGGGGCTAAAATTCAGCAAAAGACGAGTTCAACACTGGGGGCCTAGATGCTGAGCAGAGTTTCCAATAGCCTGGTGGAGTCAAGACCCTATGAGGCAAGTGGTCCTGGTAAGTCAGACCCTAAGTAAGAACCCTGGAGAGTAGTCCCGGAAATTAGGGCAAGTGGGAAAGAGACCGATCCTTTCAGAGGCTGGAGGTTGCAGTACAATTAACTGAACACTGATCAGATTAAGATAACCTTGGATTATTTTCACTCTTATCTTTTTAACAGAAACAAAATTACACACATGCTAAGGACAGCTCCAGATAAGGAAACCACTGGACGTGGACTTGGACATGACTATGATTCATCTGTTCAAGGAAACCAAAGACAAGCTTGCGAATTTTAGGCTAAACAGGAAACTGTAAAAAAGAATCAAATGGAAACTAGAAATGAAATGTTACTGAAATCAAAATTTGGTGAAATTAATTTGCTATTAAATTACACGGTTGGATGTAAGCCTTGGCTGTAGGACATGCATCCCGGGATTGTCTGCACCTCTCAGGACTTGGCCCCCAATTACTTTCCTCCCTTCTCTGTGTCCACGCTCAAGGCTTAAGTTAAGGGTTGTTTTTTTCAGCTGACTTTGTATTCTTTCCTTTAGCAATCTCAAAAATTTGTACAGCTTTAAATACTACATGTACTCTCTCTGTACTGCTATACCCTCTATAATATGTGTATAATATGTGTGTGTGTGTGTGGGGGGGGTGTACTGACATTTCACAGTTTGTTCTTCTTAGCTCCAAACTTTAGTATCCCAGTGCCCACCACAAGAATGCCAACCACACAATGTCAACCACAATATTATAGGAGTTTCAATTAAACTTCTGAGCTTACCTTACTCTGTATGCTGCAACCTGCTCCTCCTTCAGAAAATTGCATATGATCCAACCAGTTACTTTTGCCAAAAACTTCAGCATCATCCTTATTTACCCTTCCTGGTGACTATAGACTGACAGTTTATGTGCCCTCACAATTCATATGTTGAACCTTAATTCCCCAAATGATATTTGGAGGTGAGGCTTTTGGTAACTGAGTCATGAGGGTAAAGCCCTCATGAATGGGATTAGGGCTCTTATGGAAGAGACTCCAGAGACCCCCTTGTCCCTTCCACTGTGTGGAAACACAATGAAAAGACCGCAGCATCCATGAAAAAGACTCAATCTGCCAGGGCCTTGGTCTGGGATTTCTGAGCTTCTAGAACTGTGAGAAATAAATTTCTACTGTTTACAGATGACATACTTAATAGTATTTTGTTATAGCAACCTTAACAGACTAAGACTCACTGCCTCATTTAATCCATCAAAAACCCTACTGATTCTATCTCTTAAACAGATCTGGAGACCTCTCTGCTTAGTTTATTGCTTGGGTCAGGATACTCTCACCTCTTGCCGGACCAGCACTAGCTTTTCTAAGTGGTAGTTCCATTCCACTCCTGTCCCTCTCCAATTTATTCTATGAAAACCAGTCAGAACAATCTTTAAAAATTGCCTTGCCTATTTCCATTATAGTGAGAGGAGCATCTCGAGTTCCGCATTACTGGTTCAAGCACCGATGGCCTGGGCTTCCTGCCGACCCTACTCCCTTCTCTGCCCTGGCCCTCACACTCTGGCTTCAGTCATACTGGCCTCTTCTGCGTCCCTCAGACATGCCACACTTGTCCAGCGTAGGACCTCCACACCCATCCTTTCCTCTGCCTGGAGAATGCTTGTGCCAACGTTTTTTCCCTAGCTAATATCTCTTCAAACGTAGGGCACAACACTTCTAAATACATATTCACCTAACATGGGAAGTCCCAAATTCATAAAACAAATTCTATTAGATCTAAGTAAAGAAATAAACAGCAACTTCATAATACCTGGGGACTTCAATATTCTGTTTACAAAACCAGAGAGATCATCAAGACAAAATATCCACAAAGAAACCCAAATATCCACAAAATATCCAGAACTGACAATTGTAGAACACCTATGTCCTAATTAACTGATGTTTTTCCCCAAATTACTGAAGATACATGTTTCTCATCAGCATAGGAGACTTTCTCCAAGATAGACCACATGTTAGGCCACAAAACAAGTTGTAGCAAATTTAAAACAAATTTATACCAAGTATCTCCCCAAACCGCAGTGGAATAAAACTAAAAATCAATTCTAAGAGGAACTCTTAAGCCAGACTCTGAGTTAGACCTTGGGGAATAATCCTCAAAATTAGGGCAGGAAATGAAAACTGAAAAGATGCATGGAAATTAAACTACCCACTGCTGAATAATCTTTGGTTATTGATGAAATCAACATGGAAATAAATTTTTTTTTTCAAATTGAATGACAAAGACGATGCAACCTTCCAAAAATCTGTGGGATATTAGCAAAAGCAGGGCTAATGTGGGAGTTCATAGCTTTAAATGCTTACATTAAAAGGACAGAAAGATCACAAATTAATGACCAAATGTCACACCTCAAAGAACTAGAAAAAGAAAAGCCAAACCCAAAGCTATTGGAAGAAAAAAAATAACAGAGCTCAGAGAAGAACCAAAATGGAAGCCAAAAAGAAATAGAAAAACATCAAGGAAACAAAAAGTTGGTTCTTTGAAAAGATAAGCAATCTTCTGTTTGGAAGGGAGGGTGAGAGGTGAGATCACACCTATGGTGCATCTTACAAGGGTACATGTGAAACTTACTAAATGTAGAATATAAATGTCTTAACACTATAACTAAGAAAATGCCATGAAGGCTGTGTTAACCAGTTTGATGAAAATATTTCAGATGGTATATAGAACCAGCACACCGTACCCCATGACTGCATTAATGTACACAGTTATGATTTAATAAAAAAAAAACAACAACAAAGAAAAGAGAAACAAAATTGTTAGGTCACTAGATAGATTATGTAGAAATAGAAGAGAAAGACTCAAATAAGCTCAATCAGAGATTGAAAAGGAGGCATTGCAACTGATACCATAGGAACACTAAATATCACCCATGACGACTATGAAAACTTATATGGTCAGAAACGAGAAAATCCAGAGAGATGAAAGGCATCCAGGGTGGGAGAGAGAAGGTCAAACTATTTTTACTTGGCAACAATGTTCTGTTACAGCTAGAAAATTCTCAAGGCTCCACCAAGACTTCTAGAATAAATAAACAAATAAACGAAGTCTCAGGTTACATAATTAATGTACACAAATAAGTAGTATTTCTGTACTAATAACAGTCAAACTGAGAGTCAAATCAAGAACACAGTATCATTTACAACAATAGCTGAATAGAAAATGCTTAGGAATGTTTATGAAAGCTCTCAGCAAGGCGGACTTCCAAGTACTGCGAAGGAGGCCACTGAGGACACCAATGAATGGAAAGCAATCCCCTACTCATCAACTGGAAGAATCAACATGGCTAAAATGTTCACACTGCCAAAGTGATTTACAGGGTCAACGCAGTTCCCATAAAAACAGCAAAGTCATTTTTCACAGACCCAGAGAAAAAAATCCTAACTTCACATGAAACCAAAAAAGAGATCTAGGGCAGCGCCTGTTGCTCAGTGAGTAGGGTGCCGGCCCCATATACCAAGGGTGGTGGTTTCAAATCTGGCCCCAGCCAAACTGCAACAAAAAAATAGCCGGGCATTGTGGCAGGTGCCTGTAGTCCCAGCTACTGGGGAGGCTGAGGAAAGAGAATCATTGAAGCTCAAGAGCTGGAGGTTGCTGTGAGCTGTGATGCCACAGCACAAAGTAAGACTGTCTCTACAAAAAAAAAAAAAAAAACAAACCTCTAATATTTACAATCTTAAAAAAAACCTCTAATATTTACAATCTTAAAAAAAAACAAACCTCTAATATTTACAATCTTAAGCAAAAAGAACCATTATGGAGGCATCACATTACCTGACTTCAAATTATACTACAAAGCTGTAGTAACCAAAGACCTCATGATGCTGGTGCTCAGGGAGACATGTGGACTGAGGGAAGAGAGCGGAAAACCCCGGCATGAAACCACAGAGCAGTGACCAGCTGATTTTATACAAAACAGACAAAAACACCCCAAGGAAAGGAAGCCCTATTCAGTAGACGGTGCTGGGAAAATTGGATAGCCACACGCAGAAGAACGATTTAAGACTTAAATGTAAGAACTGAAATCAGAAAAATTCTAGAAGAAAATGTAGGAAAAACTCTTAGACGTCAGCACAGGCAAAGAATTTATGGCTAAGACATCAAAGACAAATTAAGTAATAACAATAATGAATATGGGACTTAATTAAATTTAAAAAGTTTCTGTATAGTGAGGGAAATACTCAACAAAGTAGACAACCCACAGAATGGGAGAAAATATTTGTAAACGATTCATCTCACAAAGGACTAATATCCAGAATCTACAGAGAACTCAAACGAATCAGCAAAAACAACAAAAAAGAAAGAATAAAAGAATAACCCCATTAAAGTGAGCAAAAGAAGCGAACAGAGTTTTATCAATAGAAGATATAGAAATAGCCAACAAACTTATGAAAAAAACACTCAGCATCACTAATCATGAGGACAATGTGAATTGAGGCCACAGTGAGGTCCTCCTACCCCTATCAGCCTGGTCATTATTGAAATATCAAACAATAAATGTTGGCATGGATGCAGTGAACAAGGAACTCTCATACACTGTTGGTCGACTGTCCATTAGTACAACTTCTGTGGGAAAAAGCATGGAGATTCCCCAAAGAACTAAAAGTAGACCTATAACTCAATCCAGCAATCCCACTACTGGGGTAACCATCAAAAGGAAAAGAAGTTATATCAAAATAACATCTGTACCCAAATGCTTTTTGCAGCGGAATTCACAATTGCAAAGATGTGGAAGCCATCCAAGTTCCCATCAGCTGAGGACTGGAAAATGCATAGTATGGAGCCCCATCCAGCCGTAAAAAGTAATGAAATAAGGTCACTTGAAGCAAGCTGGATGGAACTGGGGACCATTATCCTAAGTGAAGGATCTCAGGAATGAAAAAAGAAACCCCACATGTTCTCGCTAATAAGTGGGAGCTAAGTGACGGATACACATGGTCACAAAGTGGTGTGATGGACCCCGAGACTAAGGGAGAGGGTGGGCTGGGGAGGGAGGAAAACTCACCTGTTGGGCACAATGGACACTATTCTGATGACGGACACACTGAAAGCCCTGACTCCAGCTTTATACAATTCACTGATGCAATGAAATTACTTGTATCCCCCCTTAATATTTTGCGACAAAAAATATTAAAAAGAATTTAGAAAACATAAAAGTATAAATGCTCTATCTTCAAAAAGGAATGCGTCACACACGACCCCTCCTCCTAGTTCATACTGGACCCTCCCCCTTACTCCTGAGCCTGTTGTCAACTTCTTGCTTCTCAGCTCCAAGTTCCTTCCTCAATATCTGCTCAGCAATAATGGATGGAATTTCTTTCTATAAAGTTCTCCTTTACAGAAGGTGTGGTGGTGAGATATCTCAGGAGAGGATGCTAGGGGAACATTGAGGGGGAGGAAGCCCACCGCTCCTGCCAGCTCCTGGTGGGTGGGTCAGTGTGTGGGTGCACTGATGTCGGGTGCTGCTCTGTCCCTCCGTGCACCCAGAGTGCACTGTCCCTCTGAGACCAGCCCTAGCACACCCAGCAGTCACTCTCCGTGGCTCTCTCCATATGGGCTTCCCATGGTCAGGTGTCCTGCCCGCTGGCCCTAATGCCCTCATCCTGTCTGATCCACCCCGTGCTCAGGTGTCCTGCCCGCTGGCCCTCATGCCCTCATCCTCTCCGATCCACCCCGTGATCAGGTATCCTGCCCACTGGCCCTGATGCCCTCATCTTCTCTGATTCCCTCCCTCATCTGCTGGGTTTGCTCTCACAGCCCCTCCACAATACCTCCTTCCAGCAGGGCCTTCCCAGCAAGGACACCTTCAGCCCCAGGCCTCCTTCTACACGGCATCCTCACCCCCATTGCTGACCCATGGACTGGCCATCAGCTGAGTTTCGTTTGCCCTATGTATGCCCCCTCACCCCCGAATGGTTGCTTCAGTTTACTCTGTGACTGTGAATTCTGTCCTAGCACCTGCAGCTTGGCCATCTGTGAATTCAGCTATATCTTCCTAGAGAGGCCTAAATCCCCAGCCCTGGAGAGGGGCTGCTTTTTTTATATGTCCTCACTTGTTACTGTACCCCATAGTTGTGACTTTATCACGGTTTAGTAATTCTTTTATTAAACTTCCTCTGTTTAAAGCCCCTCTTTTTGCTGGGTGCAGTGGCTCACACCTATAATCCTGGTGCTCTGGGAGGCTGAGGTAGGTGGACTGCTTGAGTTCAGGAGTTTAAGACTAGTCTGAGCAAGAGGGAGATGCCTGTCTCTACTTAAAAACAAACAAAAAAACCCAGAAAAAAATTAGCTGGGCATTGTGGCTGGCATCTATTATCCCAGCTACTCAGGAGGCTGAGGCAAGAGGATAGCTTAAGCCCACAAGTTTGAGGTTGCTGTGAGCTATGAGGCCAAGGCACTCTACCCAGAGTGACAGAATGAGATGAAATAGATAAATTAAAAAAATAAATACAGCCAGCTCCCCTTTGTGATTCTATCTCCTGATTGGATCCAGACTGCTAAAATCCTCTTCTTCCTCTCTGTGAATTTACTCACAGTACCAATCATAATCACACATTTTATTTGTGAATCTATTTATTCCTTTTTTTTTTTAAATTGAGACAGGGTCTTACTTTGTCACCCTTGGTAGAGTGCTGTGGCGTCATAGCTCACAGCAACCTCAAACTCTTGAGCTCAAGTGATTCTCTTGCCTCAGCCTCCCTAGTAAGTGGGACTACAGGTGCCAACCACAACATGAGAATCTATTTCTCAATGCCAGTCTTTTTCACTGAACTACAAGCACAAGCAGGGCAGGCCCGGTGTCTGTTTTGCTCCTTCTGAGCGTGGAGCATAATGCCTGACTTATGAAAGTGCTCACTCCGTATTTGCCACATGAATGAATACTGTATGGCTGAGTTCCTTTTCTGCTAATTTATTCTGTTATGTTCTTCTTATGCCCCATTAACCTTTCTCAGACACTGCTATCTACGCTGAAGATCAGACATAATGTGTTCCGGAATCTGCAGTGCCACAAGGGATCTGGCGTTGGCTGCTCATAACCAAGACGGAGCAGTATTTTTGTATTTTTCCGTTTCCACATTAAAACCCATTGTGGTAAACGATGGTCTTAATTGTAGCTACTCATGGTAGTTTTTTCTTAGTTGTATCTAAATCACAAGATCCACATTTCTTTTTTAAAAAGACTGGAAGTAGTTAAAAATATATACTGATCCCAACTACTATTAATTGCCATTCCAGGTGTAATTTTACACAGATTGCACCCCAGGATTCGTACACTCTGATCCCTAGAGGGTGTGGCGGGTAATTTAAGTGACTCGCTCACCGTAAGGACGTGAAGACTGGCAGGGATTATGGAGATCGGACAGCATATGCTTCACCTGGGTGCGTTTAATTTAAAAATTTATAAAAACATTGCACAAGCCAAACATAACATCTGCAGGCAACACCGGCCCCATAAATGCCACCTGGTAAGCCGTACCTAAAATCCTGGCTCCAGGAACCGTTCTGAACCCCAAATGCAGGAATCTTAAAACATGGGGTGCTTGACGAAAAGTTGCTTTAGGTATCTACCTTGCTGAGGGAGGGCATTAAAAGGGTGTATCTACAATACCACTCTTTCACAAGAGAGAACAAAAATTATCACCAAAGGCAGGAAGGACATGATCTCAGGATAAAGAAAAACCAATCCGAAGCTTACATTAGTTGTTTTTATTTCTGCCTTTTGACTATCAATGGGATAAACTTTGTTAGGGTACTCTCTGGAGTTATAAGTCAGTATTACCTTGAAAGCTTGAAAAAAAGTGTATCATTTCCAGAGCCCCATTCTTGGAGATTTGGGAGGGTAGGGGGAGTGGATGGTTTGCACGTGTACTGTGGGAAACTCCTCAGGGGCTTGCGATGCTTATCCAGGCCGAAGCCGTCGGCCTGTTTCACTTTAATACTCAGAATGCAGAGAGCAAGGACAGACCATCCTTCTCATCCTGATGAGAGAGAATCCTATTTTCCTGCACTGGAGGGAGACAAAGGTTTTCAAAGTAGCTGAATGGCTCATATCGTCATGAAAGGCAGAGCACTGCCCGGGCTCTGTCACAAGTAAGAGATTCAGAATCCAGGAGCAGAAGGTCTTCACTGTAATTCACAGCTTATTCCTCATTTTTTAAATGTATTGATTTTGTTACTGATATGTTTCTTTCTTTGTTCCAGAAGGAATTAAGGATGATTTTATATATATGTACACACACAGATATATGCACATGCATACAGCTTAACATTAGTTAAGAAACTGGGGCAATGTAAACGAAAAGGCGGAAAAAAATAAGACTGTGTCATGAATGAGGTAAACATGACTTCCTGCTTTGAACATGGGTTAAAGGAGGGTCACACATGTGGCCGGAGTTACAGGACGAGAGAGTCCATGGGCTCCCTAGAAGGGGAGGTCTGTTCAGCTCACACCAACTAGTGCTGGAGAATTTGTCAAGAGAAGTTGGAAATTGGAATTTCTAAGTGCAATTTTACAGTATTTGCAACTGATTGAAAAAGTAGACACCGTATTACATAGGGATGGGAAACATTTGTGCTGACAAAACGCTGCCTACAGGCTGATGGTTTGAACCTTGCCATCTGCATCACCTGAAGAGCTTCCAGACCCAAGGCCTGGGCCACCCAGACTTGCCCAGTTAGAAACATCTGGCAGGAGGGCTGAGTCTGCATACTTTGAAAATATTCCCCAAAAGATTTCAACCCTTACCTATAGTAGAAATAACTGCATTAATAAAATCTGGGAAATGAGACAAGTTATTCCAGGCCACTTCTCTGGCACTTCACTTCAGAGGCCTTAATAACATCTGAGCCTGGCCCCTGAGGGCAGAGCCTGGCCCTGCTGCCCGGGAGCTCTGCTCTGCCTTGGGCCCACCTGGATTTATCTCAGCATTAGCTCTACAGTGGGCCCTTTTTTGTTTTGCTTTGATAAAGAAGTTTTCACAGAGGATCTGAAAGTAAGACAGAAACTTATGCCAGCCTTGATTTAGGCCTCAGCAGAGACAAACAGATTGCAATTCTCTGAGCTTAGAGGTCGCAGGAGAGATCTCTGCTTCCAGAATCTTAGAACATGGTATCTCACGAGACAAGGCTTTGCTCGTGAAATGGCCCATGTGAGTACACTTGCCAAGGTTCCTCACCGTTCCGGCCTCCACCCCTGCCTCAGTTTACCTTTTTGTGTTTGTAATACTGGAGGCAGCCGTCATGCTTCAGCACAAACCACCTCTTCCTCCAGCCCTTCATGAACCCGGAGTGTGTCCTCTTATGCAGGTAACCACGGCAGGTGGGCCAGGGCGTGTTGGGACAGCGGCTGATGTCAGAGCCCACCACCAGAGTCAAGATGTCTGGACCTAGAGGAACCAATTTCGGATAGTTCAGTGGCCAAAAATCTTAGAATCAGCTGAAGGACTGTTGCTATTCAGAAGGAACGAATAGAGAGTCAGATTGAGAATGAAACAGAATCCTACAATTGGACTGAACCAGCATTCCCTGGTAATTCAAACCCTAATGTCTGTGAGGAAAGTGACAAGCGGGAAGGTAAACTGACTTCTCTGAGGACCCACAGGCCGTCCGGGGCTGAGTTGTCTGGGACCCAGGGCTTCTGACTCCTAGTGCAAATCACCCATTTGACCACCGGCCATGCTGGTTCTGCTCACGGGCTTCTCAACTCTGCCGATTTTCATTGTCTATAATATCAAGCTAAATCTTTAAACACATCCTGGTTTACTTCCTAAGAAGGAGGATGAGTGATGCTTGGTTTTTTGACTTCATTTTTTTTTTGAGACAATGTCTCACTCTGCTGCCCTGGGTAGAGTGCTGGGTCGTCAGCACAGCTCACAGCAACATCCAACTCCTGGGCTCAAGTGGTCATCATACCACAGCTTCCCAGGTACCTGCCATGGCACTTGGCTAGTTTTTCTATTTTTAGTAGAGATGGGTCACACTCTGGCTTGGCTGGTCTCAAACTCCTGAGTTTAAGAAATCCACCCACCTCTGCCTCCCAGAGTGCTGGGATTATAGGTGTGAGCCACCACGCCTGGCCTCGACTTCATTTTTATTTGAAATAATTAGCATGTTGACTTGGGTTTGCCAAATGGATGAGCTAAGTCACTGTTTATGTCTATTGCCAATATTGTCTCTGATCAAAATCCATCAGTTAGAAACCCTTGAACTTGGAAGCAGAAGTTCTAGGAGCACTGAGGCTCAATTTTTTTTTTTATTTTTCCTCTTTCCTGCTCACATGATGGAGTGCTGAGCGTTCATCCCCGAGCATTCGGCTTCCTGCCCTCTTTCTTAGCCTCCTGTGGAGCCTGGACCCTAGCGGCACCCCATTTCCTACAGGATTGGTGTGGTACATAGCGCGGGGGAACCATTCCTGTCTCTGGTAAAGTGAGGTCACTGTTTCCTTGCTGGGCTTTGATGCTGCAGCCTGGACACTGACTTTTCTCATATGCCTACCTCTTGATGCCTCGAGAAAATTCTCTAAATGTCACTCAGACAGACAGCAACTCTGACATGCTTTGAAGACTGCAAATGGGGTATGACTTCATTTACAATTCCTCTGAGAGGGAGGCCACATCCCTGAAGGGGGACAGTTGGCCTTGGCAGCGCTGACTTCATCATGATGTCTGACATTGAGATTACCGATCTGTTTAGAGCTGTCTATGGAAATGGGGGTCAGTGAGGAGACTCCTCTTCTATAAATGACAAGCTCCAACCCAGGGGATCATCCCTGGCTGAGCCACATGGCCCTGAAAATAAAGATTTGTCCCAGAAAGGCTGACACAGTCTTAACTTCAGCAGCACGCAAAGCACCTTGGTAATTAAATAACTCTCTGTGTGTCAAGATAATTCTTCATTGCCATGTAAATACATTTTAATTTATTGAACTGCCCTTAAGCTCCTGTCAAAAACACATCCAGAAAAATGAGAAGGAATGCTCCAGGTTGACCAGCAACCCACACTTGTCTCTGTCTTTGGACTTGAGTCCCCCGAGCACTGCACGGCTGGACTCATCTGCACAGCTGACAGCCGGCCATTATTTATGGGCCGCGGCAGTGGGACGCCCTGGAGGTCGCGCTCCTCTTGCTTACACAGACTGCATATGGGTTTCTCTGATACCGATTAGGCTAAGCTTGTGTCTCAGCCCAGCCATAAACATAATTCCGTGCACCACAAAGAATCCTCTCTGGGGCAGGGATACAGATGGCCGTGCTACAGTGCGGTGTCATCATATTAGAGGGAAGTTTTTCACATCGCGTGAGGAGTTACTGAGCTCCAAACCGCTGCTGGGAGATGGTGGTTTTATACTCGTTCTGGCGGCCCGCAGGACTAGGGCCTGATATTCACAAAGGAGCTTAATTTGAGATCTTGGATTTTTCACGCTCTCTTCAAATGGGTTATTTGTATAGTCACTGTAATTTTTGTGCATGTGTTAAAAGAACTAATTTGTCAAGTAAAGCCGTTTAAAACCTCCTGGTTTTGTTATTATTTATTGACTTACTGGGAGCCCAAGTGATGCTTCTCAGACTAAATGGGAATGCCAATTACTAACGGACCCATTGACCGGCATGCCCCATTCAGTAGGGCTCGTGGGAGCCCGCAGACTGTGCTCTTGTCCCAGGCTCTGGGGTGACGTGAGACCACAGTCTGAGTGGCGGGTCCCCGGGCCTCACTGTTTGTGGGAGGCTCTGCTCGTATTAGTACAGTATCGCCACCAATTCACCGTTTCTTTCTTTCCTTAATCAGGATTTAGTCTTGTCTGCTTTCATCTGAGCACCAATATCTCTGGACAATGAAATTATTAGGTTTTTCCCCCACCCCTACTTACTTTTTTTCTCTAAAGCTCTCCCCACCCTGGAGAAAGAAAAAAAACATCACCATTGCCTTCCTTTACTGGACATCCCCAAAATCTTGCTTCCTTTTGGGGGGGATGGATGTTGTTCACAGCCAGGGGTCAAAGAGTCAGGACATGGCTCAGCTGAGAACCGTCCTCTTTAGCAGATCCAGTTCTGTGTGTGTGATTTCCTTACAAATAAAAACTACCCCTCACAGGCTTCCTCCCTCGCGCTCTGGGCTAGAGTTATAGAAGTCAGGAGTTGTGGGTGAAGTTATTTACAGCTACAGGAACGAGAACAATGATTTCTTTTTCTAATTCACACTTTATCCTTGGATCACCGGCTTCTTATTATGCCACCAATCTTAAACTGTGTCAGAGTCGCACCTCCGCTGTCAGACAGACTCTGCCACCCTCGCGGGTGAGATGAGAAATGTGCAAGACGCGTCCCCAGGGCCTGTGCTCGGGCGCGGAGGACTCGCGCTGCCGGCGCTGCGGCGTTTTCACCGTGACCACGACGCCCTGATGGAGCAAAGCGCCTCCAGGCTGCCCCAACACCACCATTTTACTTTTCACTCTCTTACTGGTGATTAAATCTTCTATTGAAGCCTGCAAATAACAGCCCTATAAGAGCCCCAACCAGAAACCTAATTAAAATAAAGATTCACACGGAAGCCGTGACAGGCTGCGTTTTTAAGTGTCCAGGTTTGGTTTTCCCATCAACAAAATAAGGAGTGTGTGGTCGGTGTCACCGAGTAGTATTTCTAATTATAAAACTGGACTTGTAACTTCCTGCGTCCCCTCTCTACCAGGCTAAGGAGAGAGCTCCTGCCCTGAGGCTAATAAAACAGACTTGTTATCGTCCAGCTGTAACCTTTGGCCACTCCTGTGAGACTGAGGCTGTGCTGATGCTGAGCTGGGTGTCCAAGGATCGCTGGGGACGGCTGATTAGAATTACAAATGTGCGGCACCGCCTGGAATTCTGCATTTAAAAGAGTTTGCAGGCCAGTGTGGCACGCAGCTGGATTAAGGATTAGGTGTTCTGGGAAAAGCGATTTGCTGTTCATAAATCTAAACCAGTAAAGCGGCAGCCAGTAGGATAATAGGGTTTTACCAAAGTTTGAAATACACGGGAATGCGTCTATACAAAATATACATGGTGTTCAAAAACACGTCAGCTAGCATTTTAGGAAGGAAAAATAAAAGGCAAGTGGAGAGCTTTAGATTTTGAATAAGCTATTAATAAATATTTTATAAATATATATTCTGAGGCCTCTGTACAACACATAAATGTAACATCAGACTTCACCTGCTGGATCCTGCTTGATTACCACTTTTGTCGGACGAGTTGATGATTTCCTGTCCCAAAAAGAACCCCCCAAAACTTGTTTCATATTCTATATATTCCAGAAAATTCCCTGATCAACTTATAGGATTCTAACAAAATCAAATTGTAAAGAAAGCACGACGGGGTGGCACCTGTGGCTCAAGGAGTAGGGTGCCAGCCCCATATACTGGAGGTGGCAGGTTCAAACCCGGCCCCGGCCAAAACTGAAAAAAAAAAAAAAAAAAAAAAGCACGACATAAAAATTTAATTATTCCTATGATTTCTCTTCCTTCCTCTTCCTCTTTCGTATCATGTGTGTTCTCATAGACTCACCATCACCCTGTACACCTTAGACTGGGGTGGAGCTTACACTGCCGCCCCATCCAGGAGACCTCGAGTGCAGAGAGCAGAGTGATCAGAGCACCAGGTCTGGCCACTGACTCGAGCGCATGGCTCCTTGGGTCTCCTGTTCCGTTGCTGTTTCTCCGTATACACTTTGCTTCCCATAACGGGCACTCACCAAGTGTGCTGGGTACAGGAATGTGGGCACGCCATTTTGGGTATCTTTTTATTTTACATATATGGTTTTGTGCTGAGATCTTATTTCCTCCCAACCAACCACCCACCCCTGATTTTATTACCACACCCCCCCTGATGAACCCAAACCCCCCTTAGTTCACCCACCCCCCAAAATGCCGGCCAAAAAAAAAGTTTTAAAAAATGTAAATG
>CAUYQV010082556.1:0-35347 GCA_963574575.1 Galagoides demidoff
AGTAAGGAGAAAAGGCATCATAGCCCTATCACTTTGCTGTGCTTCTGTTGTCCATTTAGCCATAGAGAAACTACGTGCTACTTTTCAGTATGAATGTGACTCAGTTTAAAATATGCGGTCATGGCCTGGTGGGGGGGGTCCTCATCTGTAATCCCAGCACTCTGGGAGCCTGATGCAGGTGGATTGCCTCAGCTCAGGCATTAGAGACCAGCCTGAACAAGAACAAGACCCTGTCTCTACTAAAAATAGAAAAATTAGCCAGGCATCATGGTGGGCACCTTTAGTCCCAGCTACTTGGGAGGCTGAAGCAGGAGGATCGCTTGAGCCCAAAGGACTGAGGTTGCTGTGAGCTATAATGATGCCACGGCATTCTACCCAAGGCAACAGAGTGAGGTTCTGTCTCAATAAATAAATAAATAAATAAATAATACAGTTATAACCTGTTATCTAAACAAGTTGAAACAAAACCTTTTTGGCTCGAGTACGCTCTCTAACTTTGGTAGCAGCAGCAGCATTCTGCTTTCTGTTTACTGAATTAATATTAAAGTCAGTTGCATTCCCACACCAAGCTCACTGAGCCTGGAGAGTGACAGGTAGTCCCGTGGACAGAGCCCAGCTGCAGTGGGGAGAGCTCTGTCAGCACTTTTCTCATCTGAAAGGGGGTGGGGTGGTTAGACTTGTCAGTCAATCATGTAGTTATTAGGCCTGTTTCTGGTCAGAGGAATTTGGGGTAGAAAGAACGTACACTCTGGGCACGTAATTTCTATGCCATTTGAAAATAGGACTCAACAGTACTGTCAGTGCCAGCATCTATTGCAATATTTTAGTGACATGACTCTGTGTCAAAAGACAAAGCTCTTTTTCATGCTAGGACACCAAGATGTACATATGTGGTAGCACAATGTAGCATTCCCACAGAGCCTGATGTCCCAAAAACATGGCCCCAGAACAGGGCCTTCCTTTAGCCAGGCCTCCCTTGGCGGCACCTGGAGAGTGCCTTTGTGAGTTCTAGGTCCTCAGATGCCTCATAGCAGACTGCAAATAGGCATCTCCACCCAGAGCTAGGGAGCTGGAAAGGAATACAGGGAAGCTGTGGGCAGGGAGGCCTTTCTTTCTTCCTGTGTGCTGTGGACTACACTAGGGAGGGGTTGGGGGTGGGGAGAACAGAGTGTTTACTCCTCTTCCCCAAAGGAGGCACACTTTGCTCATTTGAAATGGGAAGGTCCAACAGAGATGTTTAGGAAATATTTTTATATATTCACCAAGAGGCAGTTTCCAGCATGTTGATAACTTTGCTGTGTCGTTTCCAGGACTCTGCAATACAAAGTTAAATGAGGGACTAGGGTTTTATTAGATATCAGAGATGGGAAGTGTAGAAAGAGAAATCATGACTAAAATATGTAGGTATATTTTTTAGTGGAGCAGTACATCAGCTTACGACTGTAGGAACTCCTTCTTTTGATCCCCTCCCATCCATAGTTGATTGTGTTCGGGGTACATTTCGAATCTGGTTCACAAATCATCCCCCAGCTCTGGAACAGCTGTGGATTCCAGGCAGTAACTTGAAGGGGAGGGAAAACCTGGTAGGGTGTTCTTTTCTCTTTACTTTTTAGGGTACACATGCACAGACTGGAAAGGGTCCCAGGACATGGACTTTCTATCCTCATTTTACAGATGAGGAGTCTGGGTACTGGGCAGGGATGAAGACTTTCTAGGGACTCTGCTGGCTCCAGATTAGAAGCCACGTGAAAACTCAGTCCTCTCCTGATTACTACTCCAGAGTTCTTTTCATAAAGTATGTTGGCCTCAACTTACTACTAAAACCACACACTTGCACACTTTCTGGTCCCTATGAGTACTTGTTTTTTCTTCATCATTAAATAAAAACATCTTACAATTTCTCATAGTTAATACTATATCAATAGCAAATTTCTGTTCTTTGCATATACAGTTATTTCTGCTCCTTTGTTCCAGGGCAGGATTCTGGGAAGGTTGTGATCTGGAATATGTCTCCAGTCCTCCAGGAGGATGACGAGAAGGATGAAAATATCCCCAAGATGCTTTGCCAGATGGACAATCACTTAGGTATTACAGAGTGGCCCTTTGCAGGCTTTGAGTGTTGGCAGAGTGCCCAAGGTTAGCACGTGTGTTTGTAATTAGAAAGATAAGGCCCCGTGCGGCGGTAACTCCCCTCGGCCTGCTGTCTGAAGGCACAGATGTTGGCTGCACACCTGGGTGAGTTATTCGGCAGAAGACTCGGCCCGCCCACAGAACCATCTTTGGACAGTCTGCAGGTACCTCTGGTGATTTCCTGCTCATGAGTCGTTACTGCCTGATTCCATGGGGCTTTGGGGCCAGCGACCTGGACACTGCAGGGTTCTGGGGAAGGGAACCCAAGAGACAGCTTGCCAAAATGTCTCCAGTTGGTGCTGTGTCACTCTGAGGCTCTGCCAGGACCCTTTGGTCCATTGGACAGTGTTGTGGTTTCCTATCCTGCTGTAGTACCTTAGTTTCCCTGAGATACAGTAACAGTTATTAGCCTTTGGGCGTCAGCCACTCCTTTCCTCTGTTCTTGTCCTCCCAGCCTGCCTCTCAGCATCCACAGACCTGGCACACAAATTACTCACAGACCATGTGGGAACTACAACTTATATTTCAGCTCTATCAAAGGCAGAGCTGTTAGTGCTCCTGGGGGCTGACCCTTCAGGGGCTGGGGGAATTTCTGCTGATCTTAGCTTATCAGTGCAGAATCAGTGAATCTGCAATGCTGACATGTTCAGAAAATCTGGATTCAAAAAGGCTGGCTCTGGCAGGTGGGATGAAGTCAGGCTTCTCTTCTGAAAGTTCTAGAAAAGGCATCTCAGCCTTGTTAGCACGTGCTCTCATTTTGAGAATAATCCTTGTTTAGAAATGCATCTCATCCGTAGACAGCCCTTTTGGAATGATGAGGTTCAGTTATCATTTGTCCGTTTTCTTGGAGATAGGCTCCTAGCGACTGTTTCATTGAGCACTAAAAATTCTCAGGTTATACTTATTTTCCCCTTCCAAACTGTTCTCATAATTTATTATAGCACAAGTAGGTTAGTGCTTAAAGTGAATTGTTTTTCTGGGGCTCTCACACAGTAGAAGCCTTAAATAGATTAGATTTTATAAACCCTTTACTCTTTGCTAAACTCTGCATAAAGCAAATAAGCATGATTATTGGATTTTCATCACCCTATTTTTTTTTCTTCCCAGCATGTGTGAACTGTGTGCGGTGGTCAAACAGTGGGATGTATTTAGCTTCTGGGGGAGATGACAAACTGATTATGGTGTGGAAGCGGGCTACGTAAGCATCATTTTCCTTTCTTCACATTGTATTTTAGAAGCTTCTTAGCTGGTCTTTATCAAAGTTGTCTCTCTGCTCTGTCCCTGAAATCCCCAGAGCTCCAACCTCACAAGGAGCAGGAAGTGAGTGTAGGTCAAGAGCAGCTGGGGCCTAACCAGGGGGTTGGGAGGCCACCAACCTGCCTGGTGACCTGGTCAGCTACCCCAAAAAAAGAAGGGTTAATCCCTTCTAGTGCTGACAGAGTGGTTTCGTTTTTGTTTTATTCTTCAAATGAAATTTCATATGGAATCCCAGTATGCAAAATGGTTAGAAGTCAGGTTCCTCTATTGAGATCAGAGGCAGAGGATCCAAAGCTCACCCTCTTTGCCATTGACCTCATTCTCTTTGTCAGCCTCAACTTGGGGCAGCCCCTGCTCTACACTCAAAATGAACTATCACCTGTAAACTGTGTTTTTTTCCTTAACACCTAGGCAAAGAATCTCTTGGTGGTTCCTGGGATTCTATTCCATAACAAGCCTACCAAGCAACTCTGGGCCAGTCAGACTGGGGAACCAGACTCTGCTGCACTATTGCTCACCAAGAGTTGGCTCTGTGGCCATGGCTTCAAGAGCAGAGGCATGCTGTCTCCTTTTAGCCTTAGCCCACTCAGCTGCCTCTGTAAGCCCTCTGGGTTTACGAAGAGCTCTTTGAGAGCAAAGGGTGTTAACAGATACTCTGAGCCTGGATGGTGTCAACACCACCTCCACCAGCCCCAGGCGACTGCTCCTCTGGTAAAAGTCAGTGCTTGCAGCTGGCTAGGTTTTTCCTCTGCAAGTGTTAAGACAGGGTCATTTGATTCATTACAAGGGGCGTAAAACTGTTGATTTTGCTACTTTAAATAGTCAACATAAACTAACGTATTTAGTACACAATTTGGAAAACCAAAAAAAGAAAAAAAATCTCTCATCATCCTTCACCTTAAAAAAGCCACAGTTCCCATGTATATCCTAATTAGTAAAAAAAAAAAAGAGAGAAAAAAAAAGCTACAGCTAATATTTGGTATTTTCGAGTATGTGTCCTTCTGCTCTGTTTTCCGTGCACCAATGCTATCCATGTCACGTGTACTTTTTTCTTTATGTAAGCAGTATTGTATTGTTAGGATGCCCTGTGGCTTGCTTCCTTCATTTAGTTACATGTTGTGCACATCCTCCCATGCAGGATTTGTAATGGCTGTGTAGTGTTTCATCAAGTGCATGGATCATAATTTATCTAATCAGCCCCTTTTGTTCAACAACTCTGTACCTTTGGCCATTGTTTGTTTTTGCTTTGTTCTGTCTGCCATAATAAGCTGTGCCACAGGGAGGGTGTGTGTGTGCGCGCGCGCGCGCGCGCGTGCAGAGCCCTCCATGAGTGTCGTCTGGCCTCTCTCACACAGGTACATCGGCCCCAGCACCGTGTTTGGCTCCAGTGGTAAGCTTGCTAATGTGGAGCAGTGGCGGTGTGTCTCCATCCTCCGGAATCACTCAGGCGGTGAGTGGGGCTGCCTTCTGGGGGGGGGGGGGGACTGATAGCTGGCTTAGACAGCAACATCACCTCCCTGTCTCCTGTGGGACTGTCTGGTCCTTAAAGCAGCTCTGTGTCTGGACTTTCCCTCCCACCACCACCAGCTGCACCCTGCCTGTCCCTCAAGGTCTGTGCTGTTGCTGTCTCCACTGCCTGCTGCTGGGTGTGTTCAGCTACCCGCTCTTACCCTCATGGGGTGTATGTTTATATCTTTAGTGTAGAACTCCCCATGTTCCACTGTTTATCCTGCTGAACAGACTCAGTACCTTCATCAGTGGATCACTAAGTCCATAAGCACACTATATTTATTTCCCAGAAACCAGTCCACAGATGCCCAGTGAAAAGTCTCTCAATTTGACCTTGAGTATGTTTGCAAAGTGTTTTAAGTAGACTTGGTATGGAAAGAGGCACATTTTATAGATTTAGACTGAAGAGGCAGAGGGTTGGTCCCTAACAGTCTAGCGCATGTACTGTGTGCTCAGAAGCCATGGATGTATTTGTGAGTACAAATAGACTTGTCTCACACAAAGCCTGTAATCTAGCCTAGGAATGAACTGAAGGGTATTGTGGGCAAAGGGGAAGATAGCAGGATAGAAAAGTCTTGGTGTGAAGGGTGAGCTGGGGGCCTCACCACAGCTGGAACTCTATATACAAGGCAGAGCAGCACAAAGTCAGGTGGGCCAGGGTTGGGTCATGGAAACTCATGACCCCTGTTAATGATGGTGGCCCTCATCATGGAAGAGATGGGGCCCATTAAGAGCTTTGAAGGACAAGGTCATTCTGACCCCTGTGTGGAATGGAGGCTGTTCTAGTGGTTTGGGTGAATGCTATAAGGGACTAAGCTAGGCCTGTGATAATTGCAGTAGAGAAGAGAAGACTGAAAATATCATAAGAATGGAAAAACAAGTGTTACATGTACTCAGAACTAATTTGAAACTTGTAGATTAACAGCAACGTGTTAACATGAGAGAACAACGCCCTTAAATTCAAGGCAGGGTTGGGGGGGGGGGGAGTGAAGGATGCAGCCACAGGCTTTACCTTACAAATGCAAACAGTGCAACTCAGGTTGCAACATGGAAGTGGTCATCATTGGTGGGTCAGGTACAGGGTATGAGATCAGCAGAGGAGTGAGCACAGTGACATGCGGTATGTACCTCATGTTAATTTGAAATAATAAAGAGAAAGAAAATGGCTGGTCTGAAAATATTTAGGACAGGGCACCGGGAGGGATAAGGTAGATTCCTGGCTGGTTGATTCTGCTGAGACCATAAAGACAATAGGCTCATGGAGATGGGCAGCAGTTCAGCATGGGGTGTGCTGGCTTTGGGTGGCTGGGGAGAGTGTCAAGAAATTTGAGAGTTGAGTCTGGAGCTCTAGGGGTGAGTGGAACTAGAGTGAGAGATGTGGTAGGCTTCATCTGTAATCCACTGGCAGTATACACTCAGCAATAGCCAGTGGTAGATGGCTTAAAGAAGAAACCCATCTCTTGATGAGCACAGATTGAGTCCACGTTTTTGAAAGCTGAAGCAGTAGCATTGTTACCGTTTAATAGCAATCAGAATATGTCATTAGCCCTTACTTCTGTTGTAGTGATCACAGTGAGGTCCAGTTGGGCTTCTCTGGGACTTTATGCATGCGTCTGTGAGGGTCCTCATGGGGTGGGGCCTCTCCTGTCCTGCCCACCACCCCGGGCTCCTTCCCCAGGCAGGTAGGGCTGAACACCTTAACCTGGGGTATTTGCCACTGTTATTCACTGGTTCTAGTAGCAAGTGTGGGCAGTACCATTCAAGGAGGAAAATCAGGGAAAAGCAGAAGTTAATAAGAAAGAACTGGATCTTTGAGAAGCAAAGTATGAGAAGTATATACTTGACGTATTGAATTGGGGAGTGAGGAGAAAAAAAAAACCTAGACAAAATTGGAAGTTAAAGATCTAGGAAAACATTTAACCCAGATGGAAAATCGCCTTAAAGTGCACAGGGTAATGTTTATACTATTAAACTAAAGTATAAACCAAAAATCAAAATACTCAAAGACAATTTTTCAGAAAATATATGTTTTCAAAATTGATACCATAAGGTTAGGAAAACGTGAACAGAGTAATAGCCAATGAAGATATGGAAAGCTGTCCTCAGATCAGTTCTTAATCCTAAATTACTTGTGATTACAGTGTCTTAAGCTTTTAAGAAAAATTATACAGAACTTAGAAATGTTCATTCTTCAAAAGAAAATACAACCCTGGCTTTCCAAAACCTGAGAAAAAATAACAGTGAAACAAAAGCATAGAGCACTGTGAATAAAGATAGGAAAATCAGAAATCATACTAGTGAATATAATACTTGAAAATAGAATTTATTATGATTAAATATGACTTGTAATAATTTTGTGTGCAAGGAAATCTATTAATATAACTTAGCATACTAGGATGTTAAATAAGGAAGACCACGGAGTAACCTTAGGTATTCTAAAAGGAGTATTAGATAATTCAGCATCAATTCCTAATTAAAATGCTTTTTTTTGAAACACTCATAGAAAGCTATTTCCTTAACTAGATAGAGTCCTATGCCTTTTAAAAACGTATGGCAAGGCCAGGCATGTTGGCTCACACCTGTAATGCTATCACTCTGGGAGGCCAAGGTGGGTGGATTGCTTGAGCTCAAGAGTTCAAGACCAGCTTGAGCAAAAGTGAGACTCCTGTCTCTTCTAAAGGATTGCTTGAGCCCAAGAGTTGGAGGTTGCTGTGAGCAGTGACGCCACGGCACTCTACCCAGGGTGAAGCTTAAGACTCTGTCTCAAAAAAAAAAAAAAAAAAAAAATCTATGGCAAATGTTACAGTTCACAAGTAAGCGTGGTTCCCATTCATATCAAGAAAAGACAACGATGGGTGCTGTTATTTAATCTGTTCTGGAATTTCTGTACTATAATTAAGCAAATAAGAGGTAGATATACTAGAAAATAAGACAAAAATGAAATGAAGGTGGTATTATTTCATATCAAAAAAAGTAAACAAAACTGTTAAGATAAAGCACTGATAAACACTTAGAGCTAAAGAGTTTTTAAATTGGCCTCATATCAGAGCAATTTTTAATTCTTTCACTAGTAATAGCCAATTAGAATATCAAATGATCACTTATACACAGTAAAATCAAAACTTGTAAATAACCAGGAATAAGTAATTTTACCAAGATCTCTAAGATTAAACCACAGCTTTTTTTGAACGATATAAAAAGACCACTTCATAAATGGAAAGATTAAATAGAACACATTTTTCCTAAATTTATACTACTCATCTATGTAGCATGTGTTTACTGAGCACCTGCCATGTGCCGAGTACTATTCTTTTCTCAAGGAATTTTTGTTCTTCTCAAGATACTGACAGGGAATGCATCGTTTTTATGATGAGTGCTCAGTCCTCACTGGTAGAAGTGAGGAGAGGTAACATCTGAGGAGACCAGATGGCAATGAGAGGACAGCCATGTGGCCATGAAAGTGGAGGGCACAGCCAGAGCAAAGATCCTGGAGCATGGACATGCACTTGATGTGTCCAGGGCCCCTCAGGGACTTGGGAGGCCTGTAAGACCATTGTGAGGGCTCCTCTCTGAGTGAGAGGGGAAGGCTCAGGAGGGATGTGGGCAGGGATTGAGGCCTGCAGCAGCTGTGTGGAGCCTCTGTCGGGAGGGCTCAGGCCAGTGCGGGGGCTGGGGGGCTGCTGTGGTAATATAGATGAGGGACAATGGTGGGTCAGACCTAGGATGTAACGCGGAAGTGGTCAGAAGAGGTCAGAGGTGGATTTCCTGCTGGGTCAGATAGATATGAGATAAGCAGAGGGTATGAGTGAGTGCAGTGAGTGGGACAGGGAAGGGTGCAGTAGCTGTAACCTGAGACAGGGCAGTCTCTAGGAAGCAGTATAAAAATAGAGATGTTTGTTAGAGGAAATAGTTTAGAGTTTGGTTTTGGACGTGTTAAGGTTGCCAGTGTAAGTGGACATGCTGAGTAGGTATTTGGAGATACAAGTCTTGAGTACAGGAACAGGTTCTGGGTAGGAACAGAGTCCAAGGATGGATGCTAAGGGTTGGAGAGTTGAAACCAGCAACAGAAACTGAGAGAGGCCAGTCACGAGAGTGAGGTGAACCTAAGAAGACAGAGGTTGTGTGCCACACGTTGCTGAGAGGCAGGCTGAGGACTGAGAGTTGACCTCGGGACTAGAGCATGGAGGCTGCTAGAGGCCTTGACAAGTGCAGTTCACCTTGGTGTCACTGAGTCAAAGCCTTTCTGGAGTGTGCTCAGGAAAGTCTGGGGAAGAGCAGAGCTAGATTGAACCGGATGGAGCTTCAGGCGTTTAGGAAGACAGAGAAGAGAATGGGAAGTGGTAGTGGGTGGAATGGTGGGGTCTCAGCTGGAGGTAAGGACATGGGCAGGCGGCAGGCAGTGGGAGGACGGCAGCTTCAGCAGAGCCGGGCTCCTGGTGGTATTAATGTACTGTTGGACCTGAGAGTGAGCTAGAACCATGCAGCTGCTGGTTGGAGTGTGGAAAGTTGGAATTTAGAAGAGGGTTGCAGTGATCTGGCATGGAAGGTCTCTGGGCATAATCAGGGGGATGAAGGTAGGGGAAACCAAGGTCGTTGGTAGAGGAGGAGGAGCTTAAGGAACCAGGAGCCTTAGGTATTAGGAGAATCATCCTCCTGGAATCACCAAGAGTGATGATGAGAACAGTCGTGACCCTCAACTGAGGGCAGGATCTCAGTTGGATAGATCTGCAACAAAGGAAAGGGGTGGCGGGTACAGGCTGAAGACAGAAGCTCCAGACCTAGAGTTTAGGGAGAAAGTCATGTATGTGGATTTACTACACAAGTTCAGCAAGGACTGAAAAAGGCCTTTGGAAGGAGAAGCACTATGTAATGTTACTGGTGAGACGTTGAGAGTCTCAGTGACAGAAACATTCAAGCATTTGGGGTAAACCTGGGACCACTAAAAGAAGACTGCAGTGTACCTAAGAGCTTGGGGTATCGTCAGGGAGCCATCACTTGTCAGAAATTGGATTCTTCCCCACATGTGACGTATTTGTGAAGGAGGAGAAATTAATTTAGATTCTTACTCGATATAGAATATGCCAAAGTAAATTCTAGATATTAAAGAGATAATCATTCTAAATAACTAAACCAAGAGAAAACAGAGTTGAATGTTTATCAGCCCTCTAGTACAGTTAATAAGCAATATAAGAAATCACAAAGGAAGATAACATGGCCGTCCTCACTACACAGAGTATGGAGTACAGAAAGCTGGATGGGGACTTTTGCAGGTGATGCTGCATTACAGCCAGTCCACGGACAGAGTGTGGAATACAGAGAGCTGGACGGGGACATTTGCAGGTGACATCTGCATTACAGGTAGTCCACGGACGGAGTATGGAGTACAGAGAGCTGGACGGGGACATTTGCAGGTGACGTCTGCATTATAGCCAGTCCATGGACAGAGTGTGGAGTATGGAGAGCTCGACAGGGACATTCACAGGTGATGTTATATTACAGCCAGTCCACGGACAGAGTGTGGAATACAGAGAGCTGGACAGGGACATTCACAGGTGATGCTGCATTACAGGTAGTCTACGAACAGAGTGTGGAGTACAGAGCTGGACAGGGACGTTTGCAGGTGATGCTGCATTACAGCCAGTCCACGGACAGAGTGTAGAATACAGAGAACTGGATGGGGATATTCACAGGTGATGCTGTATTACAGCCAGTCCACGGACAGAGTGTGGAATACAGAGAGCTGGACAGGGACATTCACAGGTGATGCTGCATTACAGGTAGTCCATGGACAGAGGATGGAGTACAGAGAGCTGGACAAGGACATTGGCGAGTGATGCCTGCATTACAGCCAGTCCACGGACAGAGTGTGGAGTATAGAGAGCTCGACAAGGACATTCGCAGGTGATGCTGCATCACAGCCAGTGCACGGAGAGAGTGTGGAGTATGGAGAGCTCGATAGGGACATTCGCAGGTGATGCTGTATTACAGCCAGTGCACGGATAGAGTGTGTAGTACAGAGAACTGGACGGGGACATTGGCAGGTGATGCTGCATTACATCTAGTCCATGGACACTGCTGAGAAAATCACAGCTCCTTGCTGGGTTCACCTCTGAACCTATCTTCTCTGATCTCCTAGGACTTGGGTACTACAGATTAATCCTTATGTTTCCATGTCTGCCCTTCTAGGACTCTTACGTTGCTAGAGAAAGTTCTTGTTTTCTTCATTTTTTAGGTCCTGGCGTCATGTTTATTAAACCCACTATACAGAAGACCTACCAGTAGACAGTCACAACAGTCTAAGCACATTAGTCCAAAGAGATATTATGTAATAGATAAGCAATGTGAGCAGTCTTCACTTTCACTAATAATTAAATTAAAATTTCAAAATATGAAATGTATTTAATTCAGTCTGAAGGAAAAAAGTCGTAATTCTCATTGCTAATCAGTTTTGGGCTTGGTGCCTGTGGCTCAAGCTGTTAAGGCACCAGCCACTTACATCTTAGCTGGCGGGTTTGAATCCAGCCTGGGCCCGCCAAACAACAGTGACAGCTGCAACCAAAAAATAGCTGGGCATTGTGGCGGGCACCTGTAGTCCCAGCTACTTGGGAGGCGGAGGTAGGAGAATCGCTTGAGCCCAGGAGTTGGAGGTTGCTGTGATCTGTGATGCCATGGCACTCTACCCAGGGCAACAGCTTGAGGCTCTGTCTCAAAAAAAAAAAAAAAAGTTTTTGAAGCAGACATTTTACATGTAGAAAGATGTGCATATAAATTCCTAAGGCATCTTTGCAAAGCATCCTGAGCATGCTGGCTCACACTTGTAATCCCAACACCCCCCCAAGCTGAAGCCGGAGGGTCCCTTATGGCTAGGCGTTTAAAGCTATAGTGACCTATAATTGTGCCACTGTACTTCACCCTGGGCAAGAGAGAGAGAGAGAGAGACCACATCTCTTAAAAAAAAAATAAGGAGGAAAGAAAAGCAGTATACAATTCTGTGAGACTCTAGACCTACGAAGATATTCAGATACTCTGCCCAGGCTTCCACTCTGGGGTATAATCCAGAGTGACACACACACAGGAGCATTAGCATGGAAAACAAGGACCTAGTTAGTGTTTGGTGTTAAATCAGTTCTGTTTACAGTGGTGAGTACTCTTAGAGACATCGGATTCAGGACCAGAAAAGAAAAGAAGCTGTGAAGAGCACATGGGGCACCAAGCATGACATACACATGTAGTCCATTCAGTCTGAACCCCGGTGCAACACAGTGTGGACAAGAGTCGTCAGGCTGTCACTGAAGATTTTTATAAACTAAAAAATTTTGCTTATATCTATTTAAAAAAAATTGAATGGGGAAAGGACTCAATAGCTCTTACCTTGTAGCTGTCTGTTTCTTCAACTCACCAATCATTCTTCTGTATGCCTAGCACTGCACCAGGCGCTGCGGTTGGAAAAATAACCAAGACCACGGCCTTCGCCTTGATGGCAGGATAGGCAAGGTTGGCGCCATCGTCGTGGCAGACCTCCTCAATGCCTTGTTGTGTGCCTGGCAGGGTGCTGTGGCAGTTCACAGTTAATTCTCACAGGGACTCTGTGAGGAACGGTTTTGTTTCTTAGTCTGCACTTGACAGATGAAAAAACTGCATTATTCATTCCGTTAGGAGGCGTAGAAGGGAAGGGGTGCTCCTGGCAGGTCTGGGAGGTGAGGCCTAGTTCTTGAGCAGGAGAAGGTGGAGTTGCTTGGCACTCAATTATTAAGCAGCCTGGGGTTCTAGCTGTGTCAGGCATCCCCCCAAGTGCTTACTCTCTCTGTCTCATGCCTAGAGGCTTCAGAGAGGAAGAACGTGTTGGACTGGAAAAGCCGGTCAGCAGGGCTGAAAGCCATGTCCCAGCCGCCCACCCAGGAAGTGGCAGGCCTGGGTTCCCCTGTGTGGGTGATGCCACATGGTTCCTCAGTGCTCAGCTGCTTTGTCTATAAGAGGAGTGAGGCACTGGGGTCAGTTAGATGTTTCACGTTCTATGGCTGGTTGAAAAACTTCAGCAGAGAACTTGTTCAGGCTGATTAAAGAAAAGGTCTGATTGTGATGGTCCCAAATCAATTGTCCACAAGACACGAGAACCCCTGGCATACAGGGGTGCTGCCAAGTGTCCACTCCCACTAGGTCTGAATCAGGTAAGAGATCTTACCACAAGCCTCTGTCTTCTTCCAGATGTGATGGATGTAGCATGGTCTCCCCATGATGCCTGGCTGGCCTCTTGCAGCGTAGACAACACTGTGGTCATCTGGAATGCTGTGAAGTTCCCAGGTCTGGGCCCTCTGACTGGGTGGCGGTGGGCCCTGGCAGTTTGCAGCAGCAGCCTGTAAGGTGCACGGAGTCTCAATCCTGGGGGCGGCAGACGCATCGCAGTGGCTTAGGGTTACGTGTCTTCTCAGTGACCTAGTTCCTTTATTCTTTATCTGTTACCTTTGTTTAAGGTTATAAATAGATTTATAATAAAGAAAAGTAGTAGCTGAGTGCTGAGACTAGCACTGGGGCCACCAACACCCTCGTATACATCATGTGCACCCTACCTCTGGACTCTTGTTTCAGCTCAGTCACCATCCCCTCTGCAAAGCCCCTGAACAGAGGTGGACTGGTACAAACTCAGTTCTGCAAAAGATTGATTTTTCTTATTCATTCGTTTAAGATCACAGCAGATGGCATAACCTGGTACAGTGCTGCAGTTTATAACTATTAAAATACTTCTCATATTTCCACTCTGTATTTAGAGTATGTTTTCCTCATGGGCTAAAATGTATCATCCGTGGGCTTGGATTCAAGTCGTTTTCACTCTCTTTGAAAGCCACCAGCTTGTGTGGGGATATCAGTCTGGCTGCAGAGGAGCAGTTTAGAGCTGGGGTAGCATTTGGATTACATGTCTATAAAAGTTGCATGCTTTATCTTCAGCCATGACTGAAAAAGACTCAGCCCACTGTCCAGCCCCCTGAGCTGTGAGGCCTACTTCCCAGGTAGCTGCCTACAAGGCACATGTCAAGGGCTGATGTCACAGCCAGAGAAGGGCAGCAAAAGTGGGCAGGACCACCTCCTATAGACAGGGAACAGGGCAGAGCAGTGGCTCTGTGAAAACTGGTGCCCCTGCCTGCTGCCTCCTTGGTGCCATCATTCCTTCTGGTGGCTTTTGCCTTGTTGGAGAGCAGATGAGGGGGTGAGGCTGGCCAGAGCAGACTGCTGAAATCCCTTCTCTTAGAAATCTATCCCGTGACCCACCAATTACAGCTGTGTTTTCTACGCAGGGCCATTGCTTTCCTCGGGTGACACCTTTCCATGTTTCTTTTTTCTTCACAGAAATTCTAGCTACTCTGAGAGGCCATTCTGGCTTGGTGAAAGGGTTGACTTGGGACCCTGTTGGTAAATACATAGCCTCTCAAGCTGACGACCGCAGCCTGAAGGTGTGGAGGACGCTGGACTGGCAGCTAGAGACCAGCATCACCAAGCCTTTTGATGAGGTGACTGGAGATAGCCCAGGGAGCTGAGTCCCACATCTGCTTCAACCTCTTACTGACCTGGCACAAAAAGGGCTGCTGGCCGTAGCCAGATCGTATGAGGGAGAAATGCGTGGGCTCTAGGGGTCTGTGCAGGCCAATCAGGGTTCCCTGGGGTGCACACTCTGGCGCTAAGAGTCAGGTGATAAATCTTTCATTTGTGAGAAACTGTTTACTGTCCAACTTTGAAGTGAAAAAATGTTACAGATTGTAAAGTTGAAGCTAGAACTGTAAATGTCCCCGCATCATTGTGTTACCCAGCTCATTGCCATAGATGCAGATGAAACTCTTTCTTACCACATGGGATTTACATCGAGCTGCCTGCAGAGTGGCTGCTGTGGGACAGCAGGGCGTGATGGGGAGGCTCTTTGGTCGCCCCTCGTTGTACTGCAGCTGTGTTTGTTATATCCGCTCTGCAGCCCAGCCCGTTTGTTTGCGCAGTGCAGTTTTCAAAATGTTCGGCAGTCAGACTATGGTAGCTTCTGTGGTATTTTGTTACCTCTTCCTCTGAGTTCTGATTTCAAGTGGAATGAGAGCTCGAGATCACTGTTATTCATTTGGTACTGAAGTGTTTACTGTACATAAGGCAGTACCGGGTGCTGCATTATAAAAGTGGATTAAGATGGAGTCTCCCTTTTGAAGCTTATAGCCCTGTGGAAAATACAGACATTCATGTCAGTGGTTAACTATGTTGATGGAGTTGTCCAGTGCAGAAGTAGCCCAAGGGAGTGACTGCATCAGGGAAGGCTTCAGAGCAAGGTACACATGAACGAGGCTTTGCAGAAGAACAGGCATTTACTGCTGGTTAGGGCTGGCTGCAGGAAGGGAGTGAAACCCATGTGTTCAGCTCCCCAAAACTGACACCAGTTCCCCGCCCAGGGAATATGAACATCATGTCACCTGACTTAGTCCTGTCCTCTATGGCTCCCCGGGTGTATGAATGCTGTGTCACCTGGCTTAGTCCTGTCCTCTGTGGTCCCCGGGCATATGAATGCCGTGTCACCGGACTTAGTCCTGTCCTCTATGGCTCCCCAGGTGTATGAATGCTGTGTCACCTGGCTTAGTCCTGTCTTCTGGCTCCAGCTGCTTGGTACAGGTGACATGGGCTCTCATACCTTCTGGTGTTGCTTAGGGCTCCAGGCAAGTGAGGTCCCACAAGCTGGGCTCCCTGAGGTGGCTACAAGAGTGTCTTGAATATCAACAGGAGTTGGCGGTGCTCTTAGCCTTATCTGGGTAGGCTCATCCTGCCACCCCAGATGGGATGGGGGTCCAGTGGCCTGGGCTGGAAGTTAAGCCCTGCGATGTCACTGCACTCAGAGCCTGCTTTGTTCTGTCCTATTGTGGAGATGTGAGGGCAAGATCTTAGCCCCTAAGTCCTTAGGGCTGCTCCAGGCCCACCTTGAGCTTTCGGGAACTGGCTCTGGACCCATATCGTGTCACAATGCAGGTGAAAGAATGTGAGGAGTTGGGGACAGTACCTTTGTACTGTGCATGTTACAGTTTAAAGACCATGGTGGACCTTTTTCTCTTGGCTGGTGTTCTCACTACTATTGGGTGAGCAGACCGGCTCTTCTAGGCTTCTATGTGTCAGGCGGTGTTTTCACTATGGCAGCACACCCCCCGGAGGGTCTGCAGACGTCATGTGGTGGGTTCACAGGTGCCGTACAAAAGTGAGTCAGTGGCCAGAGAGATTTGACTCACACAGAGGTGATGATTCAAAGAGGTAGCTTTCCTGCAGATCCGCGCAGCACCTGTGGTTCTGTGCTGGAGTCTTTGTTCAGCTCATGGGGTTGGGAGGAAGGTGGCATGCTATAGTTCCCAAATTCATATGACAGAGCCCTTTTTGAATGGCAGAAGCTCGGGCTGCATGCTCTGCTAGCATGAATTTGTAAATCAGTTTGACTTTATTCTTGAGGCGAGAGTTTTGGTCACAAAGTTGGTCTTGAGCTCCTTTCAAGTGTAGCTGTTTTTTTCAGTGTGGAGGGACTACCCATGTGCTGCGGCTCAGCTGGTCGCCTGACGGGCATTACTTGGTCTCTGCCCACGCCATGAACAATTCTGGCCCTACTGCCCAGATCATTGAACGGGAGGGCTGGAAAACCAACATGGACTTCGTCGGGCATCGGAAAGCGGTGACTGTTGTGGTGAGTGTGTGCAGGGGCTGAGATTCAGCACATACTCATTCCTGTTAAAATACTTAAAAACTAATTTTATAAAATAGAATATATGTTTACGTCTTTTATTGGCAAGCTTTAACATAGTGAGTATCACCAAAATTTGTCTTTGGTTAAGAACGTTGAGGCCCCACACTAGCCTTCACAGGAACTCACGCCCAGTATTCCCCTCACCCGGTACCCTCCGAGCAGCGTGCTTGTCCCCACACCCAGGGGTAGTCAGTCACACTTGCAAGTACATGCTGTGGGTTCCGGAGTTAGGAGGTGTCTCCTCACCATCCTGTGGAGGGCAGAGAACACAAGCAGAGCTGTGGTGGGCTTGAGAGGGGCATCTAATGAGAGTGTGCTGAGAGTGCCTGCAGGAAGCTACTACGTGGTTGCAGCTAACCTGTGAGAACCAGGACCTTCCCAATATTACTAGATTGGCAGTCTAAGGTTGATAGAAGGGAAGAACTATCCAGGGCCGTGGTGCAAACATGCTTATCATTACCGGTGCTTAAATTGAAAATAAATGTCATACATTGTACCTAAAAACATAAATTTCATATAAATAAAATGCTGCTCATCAAATTTTTTTTATTAGAATCCATGTAAGATTTTGTTTAAACCAGGGCTTTGTTGCTGAAATGTTTGAAGATCATTGCCTCGTACTTAGCACAGTGCTTCGGTGTGATTCTCTCATGCAGTCCTCACCACCACTTCAGAGCAGCTCTGGCTGCGTCAGAGGGGGTCACAGCCTCCTTGAGGCCCTGCAGCCACATGGTGGGAGTGGAGACTCAAGCCAGGGTCTATGTCTCCGGGTTCTGTCTGCTCCACTGTTTCCTTCTGGCCATTTCTGCCAGCTGGAGTGAAAACTTCCACCTTCCACAGGCCACCTGACAACTAGGTTCTTAGGAACCACCCTTCCTCAGCCCTCAGTTGTCCTAGTTTGGGGAGTCTAAGAGCTCCCATCCCCTTTCAATCTAGGAAGGTGGCTGGAAGCTCAGTGTGTGCTTCCAACCTTTTAAAAAACGATAGGCAAGTGAAACTGGGAATGGTTCCCTGGGCTGAGCAGCCAGTCAGACACCTTGTGTGACATAGCTGTGGTCCCCAGTGCCGTGAGATCATGAATGCCTCTCGTGGGCTGAGCAGACAGCTCTGCTAGACAGCTGTGTTATGAACAACAAATCCAGTGAAGAGAGAAAGAGCACATGGGTCAGGCACCTCCTGCCGTTCCCTTTACCTCCCTTACAAAATTGTGGAGCAATCTTGTCCCAGAAGCCCCCTTATAGGCTCATCTCCCTCTGTCCCCAGCCCTACCCCAGTCAGGGGGAACTAAGAAGGACCAGTTTGTTTGTTTGTTTTAGTTTTTTTGCAGTTTTTGGCTGGGGCTAGGTTTGAACCCGCCACCTCCAGCATATGGGGCCGGCGCCCTACTCCTTTGAGCCACAGGCACCGCCCAAAGGGCCAGTTTTAGTAGGAACTTATCCTAACCCCCTGGCTGGATGGAGAGAAAGGGAGAGTTTGGTGGTGCAGGCTTCAAATCTGCGTTCCCCCACTTGCTGGTTTGGTGACTGCCTATGTTTTCTGACCTCCCTGAGCTTTCATTTCATCAGCAGTCAAATGCCTCACAGATGGTTATGAAAAAACAGTAATGCCCAGTGCCTGGGCTTGCGAAATGTCAGAGTACTCCCACCAGTGGGCTGGGATTTTGGTATGTTTCTGATGCTTGGGCATGGAGTACACATCTGGTGCTTGATTAATATTTTAACATTTGTTATTTGACTTTAGAAATTCAACCCAAAAATCTTCAAAAAGAAGCAGAAGAATGGGAGTTCTGCGAAGCCCAGCTGCCCGTACTGCTGCTGTGCTGTTGGCAGCAAGGACCGCTCGCTCTCTGTCTGGGTGAGCCCCACCCTGAGCTTTGCTGCAGGGCGGGAACTATGGGCTGAGAAGGTTGTGAGCGAGAGACACAGTGCTGCTGGTGATAGTGTGTACTGCCACCCTGTGCCTGAACGACAGCAGACTCTCCTGCTGTCCTGGAAGGAAGCACTGGGGACTGGACCTGGGCCAGCTGGGAGAGGCCATCCTGACCCCCAGTCAGAGCAGTTCCTGCAGCACCAGACTCAGGCACCCTCAGTGGGTGGTCAGTGACACAGGCAGTATGTTGCGTTTGGTTCCTAATAGAAAAATCTTATTATTAACATTTGACATGTGTAAAGCTTCTTCACCTAGAAGCGCAGCTTGGTAAATTGTCTTGTGTGTTTATAACCGTTGTCACCACTGCCTAGGACACTCCTCGTCCCTTGAACGCTGTGCTCTCCCCCACTCAGGCACCCATCCGATGGCCTCTGTCAGAGTGCCTCATTTCTTTCTACCTAGTAATAGTGTTAGTCTCTCTCTGAGCTCCCCCACGGGTGTCCCTCTGCTCAGATTCTAGCCCTTCCAGAACCCACTTCTGCTGTGTCTTCTCTTTTGACGGCTGTCTGCATATAAAGCCTGTTAGACCATAGTGTGCCCTGGAAGCAGGGACCACTCTGGGATGTATATTTTTATTTTTTTGAAGATAAGAGTCTTGCTCAAAGAAAAAAAAAAGATTCTTGCTCTGTCATGCAGAATGGTGTGCAGTGGTGCAGTCGTAGCTCACTGTAGTCATGAACTCCCTGTGTTCAAGTGATCCACTTCAGCCTTTCAAGCAGCTAGGACTACAGACACCCACCACCATACCTGGCTAATTTTTAAAATTTTTTTATAGAGACAGCATCTCACTATGTTGCCCAGTTTGGTCTCGAACTCCTGGCCTCAAACAGTCCTCTTGCCTTGGCCTCCCAAACTGCTGAGATTACAGGCATGAGTCACCTCGCCCGGCCTAGGATGCACATTTTTGGTAGGCCTTGGTTTCCACAGTTTGAGATCTCAGCACTCACTGTTTGAATAGAATTGAAAATGCCTTAAATGTCAGTAGAAGTTCTGACCAAGGCTGCTAGGCTAGTCTCATTAACTGAGCTGAGTGCACAGAAAGGCTTCCAGTAATTCCATTAATCTTGGTGCCTCTTTCCCTTCAGCTCACGTGTCTGAAGCGGCCACTGGTGGTCATCCATGAGCTGTTTGACAAATCCATCATGGATATTTCCTGGTAAGGAGGATTCTGGATGTGCTTAGGGTTGAGCAGCACAGTGGCGCAAGCATGTGACTTGGGAGTGAGGCTGTGCATCCATTGCTGTGGTGATGTGTAGTATAGGATTTGCCATGAGAGATGCCTCCTTAGAATGTGTCTGAGATGAGGAGAACGCTGAGGTCCTCACAGGCTCTGTGCCACCCTGTCAGTCCATGAACCAAAATGAGCTTGCTGCTTCACAGTGACCTCGTTTAGATGGATGCTTCCTGGAAGTGTGTGTTTTTAATGATTTCAAAAATAAGATAAATGAAATTGCAAATTCTTACAGAATATATGGTAAAAGATGCTTTGTACACGTACTTAGAATTAGAGGATGCCAGGTCCCTTGGGAGCAGTTGTCACCCCATCATCCTCAGGCACAGAAAGGGACCGTCTCTAGAGTACTGCCCCAGACCCGTGCTGAGGCATGGACGTCTGTGTCAAGCTCCTGCTCCCAGGCCGCTGACAGCCATGTCTTTCAGGACTCTGAATGGCCTGGGCATCCTGGTGTGTTCCATGGACGGCTCTGTGGCATTCCTCGACTTCTCTCAGGATGAGCTCGGAGATCCCCTGAGCGAGGAGGAGAAGGTAGGCTGGTGTCCCACATGCTGCCACAGGCTCTGGGGCCACAGAACTAACCATGAGAGCTCGGAGACATCCCTCTGATTGGAACTTCTTATGGCATACAAGAAGTTTGATGAGTGTTCGATTTTTATAGATTGTAATTCTTATCTTCTTACATATTCATGTCAGAAACAAGCCCCAGAATTAAGAATAAAGCTGTTTTGATTGATGATGACTTCCATATATACATTCCTTGGAAAGCTGAACCAAAAAAATAAAATTAATAAACTGTTTGGGGCATCTCTTCTTAAGCTGATAAGGCCACCCTCTGGGAGGCTTTTGCTCTGGAATAGAGTTGAGATGACTCTTCATTGTTCCTGTCCACATCACTCTCCCCATTATAATAGCAACCCACTGGTCATCTGTTAGCACTTACTGTATGCCAGGCTCCGGGCCCTGTGTTTTACATGTATGATTTCATTTAAATGACACAGAATTCTTCAAGGTAGGGTTCATTCACTTCATCAGTGAGGTGACTAAGCCTCATAACAGCATGGCCCTTTGCCCTCACCATGTGTAACCCTTAGGTGGGAAGCGTGAATCAGGCTGCTGCCTTTGGGCCAGGCCTCCTCTGCTCTGCCCAAGGCAGTGGTACCAGTGTGCCTATCTGCGAGGCTTTGAGAAAAGCCCTGTTCTCCCTACACAGACCTAGAATCTTGCTATTTCTGTGGATGGGTCTTTGCCAACATATGATAGGATGTATCTGTTTGTCTAAAGGAGCTCTGTGAAAAGCCTGTCTGCTTTCTCTGCAGTGATACGGTTGCTGCCAGGAGCTCCCTTTTAAGCTATTGTGACCATCAGCTAAAACGTGAAGCCCTGGGGGGTGGAGGCCTGCCTTGCTGACTGCACCTACAAACAGGGCCTGGCAGCTCATTATTTTTCCTGAAGGAATGAATATCTCAGTGGCCTCAGATCTTCCCACCTTGTCACTGTCCTCAGATTCCTTAGGACAGCTTTGAGTCTCCTTGGAGTCGGGGAGACTATGTAATGACTGTGTCCAGCTTCGCATTCCCGAGTCACAGGCAGAAGCCTGTGTTTGAGGAATACTATAGAACCTCAGTAGGAGATAGACTCAGAAGAGATAGGAGCCTAGGTGGCTGAGGAGAGAGTAAGTTCCAGAGTACCTCTTCTGGAAGGCCACACTCCCACCTGCTTTGTTGTTGGCACATTCTGTGTGTATCTGTTCTTCCTCACACCCTCATGCACACCACTCACTCCCTTCTGCTGGGGACTCCATTCCTGCTCTCGTGAGGCCCCTATCCAGCTTATGGCACAGGACTACTAGGGCCTAGGAGGAGGGGAGGGGCACACACGAGAGTCTTTCCACGTCTGCTGTGCCAGTCCTTACCCTGCTCACAGAGATACTTGAAGGGGCCTGGGGGAAGCTCTCATCAAGGGGCTGATGGGTCTGGTCAGAAGCACTGAAAGCAGATGCTTGCTCCTATTATCTGATTTCCAAAGATGTTCAGGGTCCTTGGAGATTTAAGAACTGTAAGTTAGCAATGTGAGTGTCTCTTTTTAGTTGAAGCACGAGGATTGCATTTGTTCTGCACCAGACTGTGGGGTAGGTATTGTCTTGTCGGCTATCTCACTCACTGTCATCCCCAGCTGCAGACCTGTGGGAAGCCATAAGCATGGAGGAAGGGCACAAGACAACAACAGGGGTGGGCAGGATACACTGGGAGGCAGTGGAGAGTGGGCGTCAGCGCCTTTGCACTCTCACAGCCAGGAGGGCCTTGCTGGTGGGCAGTCCTGGCACGCTGGTGCTCATGCTAGCATGTCGCACCTCTCCCTGCTTCCCCCAGAGCCGCATTCACCAGTCCACCTATGGCAAGAGCCTGGCCATCATGACTGAGGCCCAGCTCTCCACAGCCGTCATCGAGAACCCTGAGATGCTTAAGTACCAGCGGAGGCAGCAGCAGCAGCACCAGCTGGACCAGAAGGGTGGCACAGGCAGAGAGCCAGGCTCAGCCGCCTCCGTCGCAGGTGTCGTCAATGGGGAGAGTCTGGAAGACATCAGGAAGGTGAGGGCTCAGGCACATGCTGAGGGGCAGGGGACAGATGGAAGTGGTAGTGAGGAGGGTGTGTGCTGAATGTGGCCCGGGTTCCACTGGTCAGCCAGCACAGGGCAGCATTGGTCCCTCGCCCATACCCACATGCAGCAGTAATGGGGCCTGGATCACCTTGATCAAAGTCCTCCTTGTCCTAGGAGCCCTAGAGCAGGTCATGTATTACCAGAATTTCCAAAGTTTAACCTGCTGGCCTTTCTAGGAAATTCTAGATGCTGAGAACAGTGGGTACTTTGACTTCATCTGGAAGCCCGTGTTTCACAGTAGGGGGATTGGAAGTGGGCAGGAACAGGTCAGCACATGAGATCCCCTAGGAACCTAAGCCATCTCTAGGAGCTTGTGCAGGTTGGCAGACCTCCCCCCATGACCCAGACAATGTGTGAGTGGTCACCCTTGGTTCTGAGCCTTCTGTGGAAGAGGGATCTTGTGACAAAAGTTAGTTTGAAAATCCCCATCTCAGAAATAAGAGCGTGGTTCATCAGTTCTATAGTCCCTTCACTGGCCCCAGAGCGGTGGGTTCCCAGCCTGCTGTGTGCTCACTGCCCTGAGCCTGGGTGCCAGCTCTGCGGCACTGGTGAGAGGGAGAAAGGTGCCACCCTTTACAGCGCAGAGAGGTGAGCACATGCCCCATAGAGAAACCTTGTTCGTGGATCCGGTGGCTTGGTGTAGTTGTGCCGGAAGACTTAGAAAGGGAAGTTAGAATACATTTGCTCAGAATTCTTATTTTGTTTAAACCTACTGATTTGGGGTATAATTGAAATACAAAAAGGTATACATGTTGAATGTGTACATCTAAACCATGAGCCCAGACACAGAAAGACAAGCACAGCATGATGCCACTTACAGGAGGAATCTAGCAAAGTCAGACTCAGAGGCAGAGAGTACAATGGTGGGTTCAGCGGCTGGGCACAGAGGAGTCAGGGGCATCAGTCCAGGGCACATGATGAATGAGTCTGGAGATCTGTGTAGCATGGTCCCTACAGTTAACAATGTCCTGCACACTTCAAAGTGAGCTAAGGGTGTAGATCTCATCACCAAGGAAAAGGAAGCTTGATTTTTTAAATATTTGAATAGTTGGCAGCAACTTTTTCACTCCTTTATGTGACTCTTTTTTCCAGAACCTTTTGAAGAAACAAGTTGAGACTCGGACAGCAGATGGTCGGAGAAGAATCACGCCTCTCTGCATAGCACAGCTGGACACTGGGTACTCATTCATTCACCGAGCTTTCTGTGACTTTGTCTGGGGAGGCCTTCCTCTCTCTTTTCACCAGTTAGCACTTTCACAGTTAGGGTCATCACTGGCCCAGTGGGCCAACCTGACTGATAGATTGTGGAAGTGAGGGAGTTGAGCCCACGCAGCTTTTCTCCAAGCCCAGTGCTCCTAGCACAGCCCTTGTGCCTGTCTGACTCATGTGGAACACGGGTGAGGGCCGAGATGGCCAGCAGGTGGCCCCCGTTGCAGGGACAGCATATCTGCCGCACTGCACTGTTGGCAGGGCGCTAGAGGACACAGGGAAAACAATCAGACTGATTTTTCTTTCTTTTTTTTGTCCTTTTTAGCTACATTTTCTGGTTAGGTATATATAAACATTGTTAGAAGCTTAGAAAATGGCAAAAGCTCAAAGAAGAAAAAAGCATTATTATTCATAATCCAGTCTTTCAAATATAATCACTGTTAACATTTTGGTATCTGTATTTCCAGTCTTTTCCCCACTTGTTACTGTATCTTGACCATTTGTTCATTTTAATAAATAGTCCTTGAAGCATTCCCTTGCTGACTATCCAGGTTCCTGACCTACACGTACCGTGATTTACTCAACCCACCTGTTAACTGGGGACTTTTAGTTTATCCAGTTTTTCGTGACCATAAATGAATCTCGGAGCACAATCTTATCCCGTGACTGTTCCCACGGGATAATTCCTAGAAGTGGAATTGCTGGGTGGACAGTGGGTCTCTGAGATACACGTTCCTGTGGGGATATAAAGTTGGGAATAGACTCATTTACCCTGTGCCATCATCTCAACATTTTTATTGGTTATTCTCCCCAAATAATGTATGTCAATTAGAAAAGTAATAAGGCCCTATATGAAAGAAACTCTGGGTTTTACACCCATTCAGCCAGTCAGCTCAGACAGCTCCTTATGGAGCCATACACAATCATCATTTTTGTTTTGTAGTTGTTCAGCCTGAGCTATTCCAAATCTTCCTTGAACTGTGAAGAACCTTTCAATCATATGATGTGCTGATCCAGCCTCCCCATGTGAGGTGTGCAGGCTCTGAGGCCCCAAAGAGCAAAGACCTGGCTGAGGAGAGACTGTCTCCTCCAGAACAGTGATTTTCCTTTGGTTAAGCCTTTTTCCATTGTGAACCTATAGGGTTACAGGAGTAATGCCACCTGCCTACCTTCTACTAGGACCCAAGTGAGGCCAAGTGTGAGAATGTGCCCTGAACACTTGCTGCCCAGGGAGGGCCAGCAGGAGGGAGGTGGTGGTGCCCCTGTCCTGTGGCTCCTTCCAGACCTCACCTGTGAGAGGGCAGAAGAGGCCTCCTGCTGACCTCGAGCCCACTTTCTGCCATGGCGTGCATATTCCTGGAACCAGGATTTGATTCCTTCTGTCTTAAAGGCTTTTCACCCTCCTGATTCTCATGTTCTAACAAGTCTTAACAAGCAACAAGATAGGTGATGTTACTTAGCTAATTAAGAAAGAAGAGAAGCATGAATATGTAAAGTAGTTACAAGTGGAAGATTGTTATAGATACAGAATAAAACAAAAGAACGAGATAATTCTATGCTAAATTTGAAAGTAGATGGCTTTGAAGAAAATAAAATTACTAAATTAAAAAAATTATTATAGAAGAAATAGAGAACACTTTGAAAGAGTTAACTCAAAGCCACCAGACCACACAGGCTTTCCAGGACACTCTAAGAGACTTTTAAGGAACTGGTAACTTTCATTTAAAATGTTCTAGTTTGTAGAGAAGAAACTTGTGAATTATTTTTGGAAATGAACATAATATTTCAAAATGTTAACAAAGATAGAGCATAATAAATCTTGTATCATTCTTATTGTGGATGTCAGTGCAAAATCCTACATAAACTAGTAACAAACAGAACTAGTTTGTTTCAGGAAAGCAAAGAGGTTCATATTTTGGGAAACCATTAATTTACCAAAAATAAAAAGGAATAGATTGTATAGTAACCTTTATATAGATGTCTAAAAGGTATTTTGATAAAAGGAACATTGTTCTGATTTAAAATGTGAGAGTAAATGGATGCTTTTTTAACTTGATAAATTATCTTATTTCAAGTTAAATTAAAAAATGAAACAAATGCTCATTCCTGTGACTATAGTTTAAGATTCTTCTAGACGTCCCAGCCTATACAGTCAAGAGAAAGAATAAATTGGAAAGGAGAATGTAAAATAAGTCGTTATTTCAGGATGTTATGGTATGTGAGAGAATCTGCTGGAAAAAACACCATAGACAGTAAAAGGACCATCATGTGGCTGGATACAGTCAGCAGGAGATCAGGTAGCACCAACTCCCTTCAGCACGCACACAGAAAGAAATCATATTCATTAATGCCTGGAGCATGACCAGAAGTGCAGATCTCAATGAAGAACATGTTTAAAGGCTACCCAGAGGCCTAAAAGGAAACTCAAAGAAGTAATAGCAATGCATATCCCATCAGTTAGCTAGGGTGGCATCATAAAGACATCAGTGCTCCCGTAACCTGTAAATTTAACATGAACCAGTGCAAATAACCATAAGTCACCTTTGTGTGACTGTGAAGTTATGTGGAAAAAAGGAATAGCAATTCCTTTTTAAAGATCTCCTGAAAAAGATAAATCAGGGAAAACTAGCCCCACCAGAAATTAAAACTTAAAGGTTGTGATACCCAAAACAGTGAGACAGTGACCCATGAACAGACAGAGCGGTACAGTATAACAGAATATCCAGCACAGGCCGGAGTAAGCATGTATGGAAGTGTAAAGGGAGCATGTTGCATCACTGAGGAAACATTAGCTAATTCAACCAATAAATGGTGCCCTCTAGAAACAAAGGTGGATCCCAGCATCATACCTTATAAGTCAGATATATTCTGAATAGCTCACAGATTGTTTCTTTAACTTTTTTGTTTAAAATTTTAGAAGAGCCCATGGAAGACTATCTTTATAATCTTTGAAATGAAGTCTTTTCTACAAATAACACATAATTTAAACTACAAAAAATTAAGTTTTGGAGGTGTATTTTTTGAAAAAAATATACCGTAAAAAGTTAAAACACAGTATCCGGGGGAAAATATTTCCTGCTCAAATAAGGAATTTTTAAAATATATAAATTAAATAAAATATTTAAATAGTTCTTAGAAATCAATAGTATAGACCAATAACCAAATAGAGAACAATAGACAAAAGATAAGAACAAACACTTCACACAAAGGCATCAAATGTTACTATATGAAAATATTTCAGCATCACTCACATCAAAATTAAAACTGTGGTAAGAGAGCTGCACTTTTTATCTGTCAGATCATCATGTGTCAAGAAATTTGACAAAACTTTACGGACACAGGGAAATAGACACTAACATAGGTGGATTGTCGTTTAAATTTCTGAGGAAGACACTTTAAAAATACTTATCCAAGGGCGGCACCTGTGGCTGAAGGAGTAGGGTTCTGGCCCTGGCCAAAAACTGAAAACAAAACAAAACAAAACAAAACAACTTATCCAAAAACGTCAGTGAGCACTTCATTTGCTGCTACAATTCCACTTCTAGGAATTTATCCGTGCATGTGCGAATCATAGGTATAATGACAATTACTATGATGTTGGGCTATTTTGTGTTCTGAGTGTGTGCTACATTAAGTTCTTTAGTCCTGACCGCAACCCCATGGGAAGAGTACTGGCATTTTGTATTTTTCAGACTGGAGTCTAAAGCCCAACAGAGTAGTTACAGTGCCCAAGGTCATGAGCTTACGAGTTGCAAAGAAATTAGACCTGGCTGATCTGGCCAGAGACCTGGATCTTAACACTGCAGTACCTTGGCCCTTCTTGCAGTAGCATCCAGCATAAGAAAAGATGGGAGACAGCCCTGTCATTCCTCAGTAGAGGCTGGGTCGTATAAATTTTGGCGCATCCACCTAGTGGCTCGCTGCAGGGCCCTTCCTAAAAGGGAGACTGTGTGTGTGTGCATTTCCTTCCTTCTGAGACACACTTACACGGGTAACACCTCTGAGGTCAGGGTACGACACACAGTCAAAGGCGCCGGCAGTTCTCATTAGTAACATTGTTATTTTCCTTAGTGGTACATGGGGTTCTACCTCTTAGATTCAATTAAGTATAACTATACTAAGTGATTTTCATTTTCTTTTTCTGTAACTTTCCAAATTTTCTACCATGAAAATATACTGCCTTGGGACTCAGAAAAAAAGAGTGTATAAAGTTGTGGCTGTGCCTTCTGACATGTGAGGCTGACTTTTGTTCTTGCTTGATGACAGGGACTTCTCCACGGCATTCTTTAACAGCATCCCCCTCTCGGGCTCCCTGGCGGGCACCATGCTCTCCTCTCATAGCAGTCCGCAGCTACTGCCACTGGACTCCAGTACCCCCAACTCCTTCAGCGCCTCGAAGCCTTGCACAGAGCCTGTGGCAGCCACCAGTGCCAGGCCTGCAGGCGATTCTGTCAATAAGGACAGGTCAGTGGGCGCCAAGCCTTGTTCCTGTCCCTGGGGAAAGTGCAGGTTTGCACATGGTTTGTCACAAAACTGTCACAAGAGAATTTCATTCTGTTTGTACTTTGTGGCCCCTTCAATGAAAAAAGAAAGAAATGCTTGATTTCACATCGGGCCTTCCTGGAGGGGAGAACTTATTCAGGTGAGTCTCTGACACTCCACGAAGAGGGATTTCACGGCCCACTAAGGATCAGGCTGAGGCTGGGGACCTTCCATGATGCGCTGCCCACCACAGAGTCAGCCCCACCTTCTGACAGACCTGAGCTGGAGGTTGCATTACATGTTGGGGGCCTTGGCCTATAGGCTGTGGAGCACATAGTCCCACCATTCATCCCAGGTAGAATGGGAGAGCACGGACTCACAGAGCTTTTGTCTTTACTGACCTTTACCCAGAAAACAAGTTAGAAGTCAAAAAGGACCAGGCAGGCATGGTTAAGAGCCAGAGTGAAGGTTTGCCTAATACCTGCTCTGGGTTGCACATTGCCAGGCCAGGAGTGCACAGGGGGTTGACTGGTGAGCCCTCATCCTCAGAGTGTGTAGGCTAGTGGAAGGAAGCACCCATGGGGTTGAAGGTGGCTCCTTGGGTCCTCTGGGTGGAATTGGCTGGCCATATGAGAAGAGGGTCAGTGTGTAGGTCTTAGGGAGACATCTTCGAGGGTGCCCCACCCAGGTCTCATACGTAGTAGTACAAGCCAGCCAGGGGAAGAAGGGTGGGGAATGCGGACAACTGCAAGAGCAACATCCCAGGCCCCTCAGGAGGAGCCACATAGGCAGGAGAAAGTCTGGGCTTCCCCCACAGTGGACATATATGTGGCTTTAGAAAGATGGCTCCAGTGTGCCTTGGTGCCCCAATTCAACCACCCCCAGCACACAGAGCTGGTGCTAGTGGGGATGGGGTCTTGTGTTACCAAAGCTTCCTACGCCAGGGTGCTGGCATCCTGGCCATGGGGGCAGGCGCTAGGCATCAGGTGTCACTGCCCTGAGGAAACTGTGAGGAGGGCGGGAAGAGAAAGACTGAGCATCAGACCAGTGAGTGAGCATAGTGTGCAGAGGGAAACAGGTCTGGGAAGACGTGGGTCTGTGACAGTGCCAGATCTGAAAACTGTTTGGGGAGTTGTCCCTCCAGATCCTGATGGCCACAGGTTATAAGGGAGGAGGAAGAGGAAAGGGCTGTCCAGGTTGTGGCACCTGGCAGATAAAGGTGGAAGTGTTAGCCTGGATGTAGTCAGCAGGAGGCCCAGTAGCTTCAGTCCCTAGTGTAAAGAATGGGCTTGGCATGAAGGATGGGCTGGGCACACTGGTGTCTGGGCCCCCTTTTTCTAATGAATAGAAGGGAAAAGATGTGGGGTGAGCAGTGCTGAGAATTTGTCATTGTCACAGTCAGAGATAGGAGGGGCCGTCCAGGACAGAGGATGATTGAGGATGAAGAACAGCAACCAACCAGGGCTTTAGGACTCCTACTGGGGACATTTCTCATCAGACCTCTTGTTGAAATGGGACAGGCTGCTGGTTGGACTGTTTGGGGTTGACATGCTATCTATATTCAGGTTGTGGAGAAAAGGCTATATGGTTAGAGAAAAGGTTTGTAAGCACCACTTTCTAGGCCTTCTGCCCTCACAAGCTCTCAGAACACAGAGGGGCAAATTGAATGCATTTGTTCACAACCTTCTCAGGCAGCCAGACTTCCAGAATTTTAACATATAAAAATTTTAGCTAAAAAATTTTTAAGAAATAGTCAGGAGTAGTAGATTATATATCAGATAATTTGGTCTATTTTGTCTAAGTTTGATAATGTGCCCTTTTCAGTAGACCCCAAATAATGCAAACCCTGGCCCTCCAGGTCCCGTAAGGATTGTGCTTGACGCGCCTCCGTCTTCTTCCTTCCCAGTACGAATGCTACCTCTTCTCCTGCTGCGTTGTCGCCTTCCGTGTTAACTACCCCGTCCAAGATCGAACCCATGAAAGCGTTTGACTCCCGATTCACAGAGCGGTCCAAAGCTACGCCCGGTGCTCCTGCCTTGACCAGCATGACTCCAACAGCTGTTGAGAGGTAGGTGGTAGCTGCAGGGCGCAGAGGGACCATGGGCCAGAGGCACAGGCCACCAGTACAGCAGCTGCATTCCAGCCAAGCAGCCTGCTCTATTGTGGGGGAGCAGACACCAGCACACAGAGTCAAGACTGCAGGGCTCTTATTGAGCCACCAGCCCCAAGAAGCAAGGAGTAGATGCTAAATGTGGGAGAGTAGCAGAAAGGAGCCCTGGGGAGAGGAAACCAGAGGGCAAAGGAACCCCAAGGACAAAGGCACAGGGCCAGTGAGTACAGTCTGTACTGAGAACAACGGCCTCATTTGGCTGGAACCTGGAATTGTCTGGAAGAGGAGCAAGGGATCAGTTAGAGCAGTGGTTCCCAACCTTCCTAATGCCTCCTAATGCTGTGACCCTTTAATATAGTTCCTCGTGTTGTGGTGGCCCCCAACCATAAAATTATTTTCATTGCTACTTCATAACTTTAATTTTGTTAGTTATGAATTGTAATGTAAATATCTGATATGCAGGATATATTTTCCTTGTTACAAAGGGATCCTGACCTACCCTTTGAGAATTGCTGGGTTAGAGAGACGGAAGGCTCTGATGTTACATAGTGGAAGTAGTGACCTTGTGCACAGAAATTGACCAGAGATAGAAAGCTGAGATAAAAGTGATGTAGGTGAGGTCTTCAGATGGGCTTCAGAACTCTTGCAGACTCCAAGTCATATGGGCTGCACTTCTTCTTGGAGGTTCAGGAGCATGTCCTCTTGAAGTGGTCAGACCCGGTGTGTGCAACCTCTGTCTCCTGTGAGGCCTCCATCCAGTCCTGCTCACTGTGCCTTCCAGTGAGTCGGGAGCTGGAGGATTGGGTGTGTGCAGCCTCTGTCTCCTGTGAAGCCTCCATCCAGTCCCGCTCACTGTGCACCCCAGTGAGTCGGGAGCTGGGGGAAGAGGTGTGGGCTGGGCTGGAGGCTTCAGAGCTATCTACCAGGGGTTGCCTCCTATTTCAAGGTGAACAGGACTTGGCAGCCCTGAAAAAACACTCCTTAGTCTATGCCACCATCAACTAAGTACTAGTTGGCCGGAGACTCTTGCAGTAGCCACACAGCCAGCAGGTACCTAATGAAAGGCTATTCGAGGCCTGTCTGTGCGGTAGAGGGTGACTTGGAACTAGCGCCACAGTGTGCTGTGTTGTCCCTGGGAATTTCCCTGTGATCTCAACTGTATGTCTGGGCAGGATTTGTTTTCTTTAGAGAACAGCCCCTTCAAGCTAGTGTGGGAGGACCCTCCCTGAAAGGCTATTGCTGTTTCTATGAACTTGGCATGGAACCTTGTACTATACTCTGTAGTGATGTTTATTTTAGTATAAAAGTGGATCTAAAAACCTAAATATTTTGAAATGCTCGATTATATCCAACTCATATTCCTAAAATGCATGACTAGATCACAAGAAATTAAGGGCAGTCCCAGGATCCAAAATCAAGAGTGAACAAAAAACCCAGAATAGTGGACAGGACCATACTGAGGACACTGGGCTGGAGGGCTGCTGACCTGGTGACCAAGGACCTCCAGTTTCAATGGCCACACTGAGTTGAGACAGAGCCTTGGGCCTGCTCCAAAGTGAAGCTAGCACAAGAAAAACACAGCTGGCAGTATGGGAACACAGCATGGAAGTCGAGATGTCGCAACCTGCTCTTAAGGTTAAGAAAACAGTCTTTCCTTAAGACTTTATAACCATTAGCCTGTCCTTATATGGATTCAGGGTCCATTTAGCACTACCTATGTTGTCTAGAAATCACCAAGCCAATAAATGAATACAGGTCAGGTGTAGTAGCTCTCAGCACTTTGGGAGGCTAAGGCTAGAGGATAGCTTAAGGCCAAGAGTTTGAGACCAGTCTGAGGAACATAGTGAGACCCCCTCCCCCATCTCTACAAAAAACTTAAATGATGGCAATGGCTGGGTGCAGTGGCTCCCATCTATAATCCTAGCACTCTATGAGGCTGAGACAGGTGGATTGCCTGAGCTCACGAGTTCTAGACAAGCCTGAGCAAGAGCCCATCTTTAAAAATAACAAGGCGTTGTAGTGGGCATCTGTAGTCAGCTACTTGAGGTTGTGGCGAGAGCATCACTTGAGCCCAAGAGTCTGAGGTCACTATGAACTATGACCCCAATGTCACTCTATCAAGGGTAACAAAGTGAAACTCTATTTCAAGAGAAAAAAAAAAAACCTTAGAAGGTTAGCTGTGCATGGTGCCATGTGCCTGTACTAGGCAAGGGGAGGCGGGAGGATCACATTAGCCCAGGAGTTTGAGGTTGCAGTGAGTTATGACTGCACCACATAGTCTAGGTGACACAGCAAGACCTTGTCTCAACAACAAAAAAGAAACTATAAGAACAAAAACTATAAAACTTTTAAAACATAGAAATCTATTTGACCTTGGATTAAGCCACTGTTTCTTAGGATGCTTAAAGTACAAGCAACTGAAGGAAAAAATAGATAAATTGGACGTCATCAGAATTAGGAACTTTTGTGCTTCAAAGGGCACTAAATGGAGAATGGGATAGGAGAGAAAACACAACTCAGCAGTAACAAAACTAGACACACAGTTTCCATAGTGATTTCTCCAAAGAAGATGCTTAAATGTCCCATAAGCATAGAAAGCAGCAGTTCTCAACCTGGGGGTTGCAACCCCTTTTAACTGTACTAAAAGGTCTCGGCATTAGGAAGGTTGAGAACTACTAAAAGAGACACTCGGCATCATTAGCCATCAGGGAAATGCAAATCAAAACCACAACGAAATACAACTTCACAGTCTTTTAGGATGGCTCTAATCAGAAGATCAGATGGCCAGATAATAATTGTTGGTGATGGCTCGGCACCTGTGGCTCAAGTGGCTTAGGCACCAGCCACATACACCTGAGGTGGCGGATTCGAATCTAGCCCGGGTCCGCCAAATAACAATGACAATTGCAACCAAAAAATAGCCAGACGTTGTGGCAGGCACCTGTGGTCCTAGCTACTTGGGAGGCTTAGGCAGGAAACTCACTTGAGCCCAGGAGTTGGAGGTTGCTATGAGCTGTGATGCCATGGCACTCTATCCAGGGGGACAGCTTGAGGCTCTGTCTCAAAAAAAAAAAAATTGTTGGTGAGATTAGGGAGACATTGGAACCTTTTACACTGCTGGTGGGAATGTACAATTGTTCAGCAGTTCTGGAAAACAGGCTGGCAGTTACTTACATGGTTAAACATACAGGTATCATATGACCCAGCAATTTTACGTGAGAGAACTGAGAACATGTTCGTGCAATAACTTCTACACAGATGTTCATATTTGTGCTTCTCATAGTAAGCAAAAGTAGGAACCATCCACATATCTGTTAGGTAATGATGGATAAACAAAATGTGGCGTATACATATAATAGAGTATGAAAAGAATGAGGGGCACGCAGCGGCTCACGCCTATCAGCCTAGCACTTTGGGAGGCCAGGGAGGGTGGGTCACTTGAGCTCACAAGTTTAGACCAGCCTGAGCAAAAATGAGACCCCATCTCTAAAAATAGCCGGGTGTTGTGGTGGGCGCCTGTAGTCCCCAGCTACTTGGGAGGCTGAAGCAAGAGAATCACTTAATCCCAAGAGTTTGAGGTTGCTGTGAGCTATGACATCATAGCACTCTACCAAGGGCGACAGAGTGAGACTCTGTCTCAAAAAAAAAAAAAAAAAGTCGTCAAGGAGGCTGCCCTGTTTGGCTGGCTGGTCTCTCAGGGGCATGCGTTCTGACTGGGGAGCCAAAGGACACACCTCAAATCCGGCTGCTGGAAGCACTGCCTTGACTTGCATGTCTGTGATCTTGACGCCACCAGGGTTGGTCCTTTGGCAGCTGGTCTCACAGGCTGTTAGCTGCACATACAGCACTACCAAGACCTGCAGAGTAAGGACGTCACTTTTGTCACTGTCAGCTTCTCACTGGAAAGTGGCGGTGAGTGAGCATTTGCTGGGGGTGACTTACCTTTCTTCTAAGGCGAGTATCTGTAAAGTGTCCAGGAGTCTGTTGCTAAATTCTAAGAGGAGATCGAGTTGGATCCTCAGGTGAGGAAAATAAAATAAAGCAAGGCCCAGTACCTTTAACACAGGTTTTATAGAAAATGCAGAACCTGTCCTAATATGGACGTTTTTTTTACATTGGTTCTCAAGGCAGAGCCAGGAGGAACCCTTTCAAACTTCATTAGTGGAGGTTTTCCTTTGAAGCGTGACACCATGAGGTGGTCAGCAGTAGTGCTCAGGAGCCACACACACCCTGCAGTTGAGTTCCAGGGGCCGGGAGTGGTGATCTTGAGATAAGTCGTCTTTCTGAGTTTGTCTCCCCATGGACAGAATGGAACCTCCCCCCCCCCCGCCCCCGGAGGAACCCCTACAGCACTGGGCCTACATCCTCGCCCTCCCCTTGTCTCGCAGTGAGCAGAACATTCAGTTCCTGCTCCTTCCTCCTACCTCCCAGTGCTTGGCAGTGAGGCCCCTGCAGCCTGCCTGGTGTTCTCAGCTAGCTGCCCCTGGTGACTCTGGGAGCCGATCGCTAGTATCCCAGTTGCAGGGCAGCAGCCCTGGGTCCTCCATTCCACTCTGCCTGAAGGCCACATGTCAGATGCACACAGGGACCCTGGGTGAGCACTGGCACAGGCCCACACGCAGGCTGGGGAGGTCTCGGGGTATCTGGCAGAGGTGGGAGTGGAGACTTGTAAAGGGACTCAAGACACTGGAGCAACCTAAGCTGGGACATTGCCAAGCAACTGAACATCACAGGCTGGCGCTGAGATGAGCTCAGAGAGCAGCCAGATCACTTGACATTACTGTGACATTCTTAATATATTTTACAAAAGTAGAGTTATACAAAGTCTGACATTTTCTTCCATGTTTCACATTGAATAAGATTTTTCCATTTTAATGAGTATAACTGTTTGAAGTCAGTTTCTTTTTCTTTCTTTTTTTTTTTTTTGAGACGGAGCCTAAGCTATCCCCCTGGGTAGAGTGCCATGGCATCACAGCTCATAGCAACCTCCAATTCCTGGGCTCAAGCGAGTCTCCTGCCTCCGCCTCCCAAGTAGCTGGGACCACAGGCGCCCGCCACAACGCCCGGCCATTTTTTGGTTGC